>QGMI01000255.1:0-42462 GCA_007821535.1 Lachnellula occidentalis | reverse complement strand
GGGGACCCATGGGTCGGGTACCCATGGGTCCATGGGTTTTGTGGTGACCCCTAGGGCTGCAGTTCGCAAACAGAGCTTAAATGTTTAGGCGTGCAAGGTCGCAGTACTGCCGTCTCTACCATCAGTGTGGACCCGCATGGGCCCGTACGGGATGGATTATTTAACCCGGGGACCATTATTTGGGAAAGAGCGTGTTCAGTCTTTTTTATCACATACAGCACTCCTCTCACCGGCCGCTCCTGGGCATCTTTACGTACGTTGCGATTTGGCATGCCGCATGCGTTTGGCGTCTTCTTCCATCCTTCCTGAAAGCAAATTAAAGCATCCAAGCAGAGCTACCTAGGTACCTATAAATCCACCATGCACTTGGCTATCAAAGATTTCACTTGATTTATTGAAAAAGCTTTTGACTCGACAGCTTTGAGCAAAAGGCGGCGCGACGCGGGCTACTAGAGCTTGGATACTGTGACCCACATGAGGGATCGAGCAGCCCTCCTTTTTGCTCGCTTGTTTGGGCGTGTACCGACTCCGTGAACCTGAAATGGGCGACGCTACTCCCACATTGTAGATTCTTTGACAAAATACATATGATTGGACATATGAGCCCTATAGACTGGAATTATCATCGCAAAATTCAAGTAGATGGGGTATCGAGGAAATATCTACTTCACTTGAGGAACGGGCTCCTGAATGGGGCCACTGTCATTTTTCAAACGAGTCACTCAAGAAAGGATGTTGCCTGTCTGCATGCGAATAATTCGATGGAAATTCAATGTCAATTGCTCAGTGCCAGCCAGCCAGCACTACGCTCCCAGTCCAGACTCCAGCCCAGCAGTGCCAAAACTACCCAACGCCAATACCATGCAAGCAAACCCATCAAAACACGCCAAATCTGTCGCTATGGCCGTGATACCTGCATTTGTCCAAAATCCTCATGCAAAAAGCTCCGTGAACGCTCAAGTTCTCATACCCCTCTGTATGTGTATACATGACCCAGTGGCGTCGGATAGCCATTGGACCCATCCGTAAGCCCTCCATCGGACCCAGGCTGCGTCCACCACCATGCATACCGGACAACCCAGTCAAGGCCATCCATCAGCGGTATCGCATAGTTGAGAAAGGCTATCTGCTGGTCCGTAGTGCCCTCGGCATGAAACTGCATTCAAGTCAGCCACGCCTACTTTCAAACAACTTGAAGAATAGACAGGAAACGTACCTCAGTAACCCAAATCTTCTGAGATGGTCCATCTCCAAGAATATCATGGACCTGAAACAGAAAGTCGTGGAAGTTCTGCTGCTGATCCCAGTTGCCATACCAGTGGACGGTATAGAAATCAATATTACAGCGTCCGTTGCAAGCACCGATGAAACCTTTCAACCAGGGCATACCAATCGCAGGATCACTAGTGATGGCTGGAGCGCCCAGGAATGCTTTGCCATGAAATGGGTTCATGTGGTCAATGTAACTCTGTGCTGCGGCTCCCGTGTCTAACATGCATGCCTGGCCGCCGCAACGATCTGGTTCATTGAAGGACAGAAGGCATTTAACCCCACGTCCAAGTGCACTGTTAACGTTGCCTACCCACTTAAGTGCATATTTTTGTCAGTCAGATGTCCCATGTCTCACTGAACGCAGTTGATGTGAATTGGAAAAAGACTAGGTGAGGTGACTCACAGCGTTCGTATGTTCTGGCTTGTCGTCCCATAACATGGGTACAAACTCCAAATCCGAGGGGAAATCGCCAGCCCTGTGGGGAAGAGGAATAATTAGTATGAGTTCAGAAAGTAGGGTAACATGAAGGTGATATGCAGGAGACAGAATGCTGTTCAAGAATACGTACATGCTTGAGCCCCAGCTGTAAGCCCATCCTACATTGCTCGGTTCACCCTGGGCGCTGTTCTCCCTGAAGTGTCGGATCCATTGGGGCGGGTCATTGTAAGGCAGACCGCGAGGCAGCGTTGCCTTTACAACCGTCAAGAGAGAAGCGAGGAGGAGGCAAAGTTGGAAGAGGGAAATAGGGGTAAGAAACATGCTGGACGTCATGATCTGAAGGCTATTGTAACCTATAATTGGTGTTTTGTTATGTGGCAAAGCGAAGCTTGAAGGAGTCTTGATTGAGAACTACTCCAAAGGAAAACGGGCAACGTAACAGAAGGAATACTCATAGTCTTATAGTCATCAGGTTCACAATCCCTCCCACTATGAATCAACGAATTGAAATTGGAATTCACAGACTATTTTAGGAATGGCAAGCTGTTATGGTGAATTCCTTGCAATAAGAAGGTGCAGGATAACGAGAATGAATAAGCAGCAACTGGGGGAAGTCTTTGACATTGATTTGTGGCAGCGAAATGCAGTACACCCTCCTGCGAGGGGAAATGATAGAAGTGTGTTTTAGATCTTTACAGTATAAGAGTAAGAAATATGACAAACGTGGAATCTGCAATGAATAGAGACACCTCTAAACAAATTGAGATAACGAGAGAACATTCATGCCAGGGCAAACAATGAATTTCTCAGCATCACTACTGACATTAACTATCAAAGTGTTAGTGATTCATACATCTGAGGTGAATTTGCTGCGTTCAATTCCAGACGCCGTCTCTCGGTATGCCGGCCTCTGGGATCGGTTTATAGAAGCAATCTCCTTCAGCATCCTGTCAAGATTGATAAACTACCGAAAGTGGATGAGAATCTTTAGCTTCATCTAACGGTGGGCGGGCACTGCGATTTTGATCTTCAACAATGGAATGGAAACGCAAACAGCTGTGACTCAGCCATTGAATTGTAAATGATGACTGTTTCGGAGACACTTGCCAAAGCAAGCACTTGAAATTAATCCAGGTTCAAAGCACTTGCTCATGAAGTGCTCATGTGCCGTTCAAGCTAGAGCTATCTGCGTTCAGGTCCCTGGTTAGACAAACGTCTATAATAGATTCTATTTCTCCCCTCACAGCAAAAGATAAGTGGCTAGCAAAGCGTTCAGCACGTAGTAATTAGATTATGTGTTTATTTCGACAACATATGTCATTCAAACAACAAGAACATCAGCGGGATGTGAATATCAGAATTTCGCTCGAGGAAGAGGGCGCATGGGGGACTTGTCCACTTCAGACACAACAGTGTGCCAGCATCCTTGAAAGAACAAAGCGAACGCGGTAGACTCAATCGATGTATAATACTGCTAAAGACGCATTTCAACCCAGGCAAACTTGGACGACTGATTGAAAGTAAGCATGTTTGATATCGAGGTTTATGTAGAAGCTAGGCAAGAGCACGGGTTTGACTGTGCGGAGGTTTTGCATAGGTTCAAAAAAGCCATTCTGGAATATCTGCACCCACATCGAGTAGATTGCAAGAACCTCAGAGACCGTCATAAGGGTGAATACAAACGGCCTTGTATAACGTCGTCTCGGCTGTCGTTATGGTTTTTGGAAGGTGTCGTGGAAGACTGCAAATAACGACCCCTTTGCCTTGACCCTCGATCAGAATGGAATAACTTTGCAGAATATAAACATGAACACAATGCCTCTAAAACTGTAGCCTTATGATTATGTGCAGATGGAGGCGAAAGAGCACCTCGGGTATAGAAATCGAGCTGGAAGATTTACTCTTATCGGGATGACTATGGTGAAGAATTGAACATACCTATTTCTTTCGGAAGAGATGCCTCGAACCCACGCTGTGGATTTGAAGAATCGCTGTACTCTACAACTTTAGCTAAGAAGACCGAGTCTACGCTTCACTTGCGATTGAAGAAACGCCCTTTGGAATGCCCAGCCCGCATTACATCACTCATCGTCACCTCCTACCATTTTCACTTGTTTTGTGTAGGTCTGATGCTCTTTCATCTCGAACACTCGTCCCCCTTTTCCTCAAGCCCCATAAGCGACGACCAATCACCAGAAAAATAAAAAGACAGACATCCGCCTCACTCTTTACTCGATCTCGAGACTCCCTTGAGTATCCCCAAGATCGGGTCGCGCAGCCTCTTACGCATGCATCGCATACCAGCGCCAAAGACAACCTCGACCATTCTAAAGAACTTCATTCCAGTGTGTCGAGTTGCGATATTTGAGGCGAGAAGAAATGGGATCTACCGGTGTCTTGTTCCTCGAGGGATTTGAAATAAAGATCGCCGTGCCAATGCTGGGTACTTTTGTAGCCCTGTTGAGGCTATAAAGACATCATGATATCTATAAGAAGAGGTGCAGCGGAAAGTCGGAATCCCGGGTCTGGACCTACATAGAAAAAAGAAGTGGTGGTCGTCTAGGATGAGACGGGTCGGTGATTCGGGATCGAAAGGGGTACAATGGAAAATCCCTGAACACTCGGCTGACGCACAACCAATAGAGAATGCGCCTCTGAACTATACCTTTTCCGTCCAACATTTCTATCAAATAGCGTCATCAAAAGCCTTCTAGAAGAACTTTAATTCGACATCAAAACATTTCATTGTTGCTCAGAATTTTTGATAGTTTGAAAAAATGTGTGATTGACCACGGTAAGAGGAGAGCTCTGCTCAGATTCGCGATTAGCACGTAGTACCAATAGATAAATGACAAATAAAGATCATTTAAGTGAGAAGACTTCCCCGGATATCCTATCCTCCACTTCAAACAAGCCTTAAAATAATTGGCTGGCGTTGAATCCAGGGATCTGAATCTCGTCGCGACGTGTGTGGCTTGGCGCCTTTCAAACGGGATCTTACTGTAATCTCAGATCGACCGTCATTTGTGCAACATTTAGATCTTGGTAGCGAAAACCCGCCCAAAATAGGGCTGCATATCTAACTACCACGGTAGCAAGCGGGAGATGATCGATGCTTGCCGGACCCTTGAATCTCGACGTAGCACAGGGCGGCGTCTAGAGTGGTCTTGCCAGAACCGTCAAGTCTAACAACGACATCATTGCGCAATTTTAATGGCGCGCGGACACGTATTTTGACCTTGTTTGTTGGTATTTCTTGGAGAAGTCGGCGACTTATCCTGGAATACAGCGCTTTTCATATATGTTGAATATAGTGAGTATGTTCGATCGGAGGTACGAAAGTATTTGGAATCCGCTGTTGAGTAATCAGAGTATTCGGACGCTGAGAAACCGACGAATTGAGGCTCGGGGATGTGGACTGGGACCGGTACCTCAATGTGACACGTCGACGCAAAAGCAGGGCGTTCAGACCCTAGATGCCGATGCGAGAACAGATCGTCTGTGCAGCCTGGGTATAGTTACACCGGCTTCTAGAAGCCTGTCAGCTAAGCGAGCTGTGGCGTCTACCCCTATTGTTTGGAAGTCTGGTGGCGATGGTATTGGTCTAGATTCTTCTTAAAGCACTCCCAGCCACCCCCCCCCCCCAAATGTTAGAGTTCTTACAGCGGGTTATCCGGTGAAGTTGTGCAGAACAACCTTCTCAAGTTTTCATGGAAGTTGCCATGGCTTCTAATAGTCTTCACTGCAGCCTCTCAATTGGATCTTCCCAGAAAGGGTGAGCCAAGTGCGTCTTCGAGAATTCGCTAATACTTCCAATCTTTTTAGAAATATGCTCCCAAGGAAACAGATGTAAAGTGTATTGCTCTACCATTCTTGGGATGTAACACAATCAAATCCAGAAGGAAGATGGGAGCAAGTACCAAAGAACTTTCTTTGAGGCGATAAAACCCTGCAGCAAGAGGCCATGAAGTAAGACGTGAAGTACACCGTGCAAGGCTTTTCTAGATGTGTCGGATAACTTGTTTGTCCCTTGTGTCCCACTCAACTTGCAAGTCATCCACGAAGCCGGAACCTGATTCCAGCACAACTGATGTTGCGACTCGTATTTGGGATTCGGGTGTCCGAAGTTGCTTCCATGCTTGATAGCAATGCGGGCCAGCTTATACGTCGTAAGCTCGAACTTGTAGATTGTGAATTCATTACTAGGTCGTTGGGGCCTCCATACCGGGGTATTGAGATGCAGCATGCCATGTCATCGTGCCACTAGGGTGACTCCAGGTTGCGGTGAGCTTTCGATAGGAAATCAGCTTGTGGCCTTGACAGCCGTGTGAGTGGGCAAATGCTGCCTCGAAGCCTCAGGAGGTGCGTACCTGGCAAACTTCGGCTTCATAGAAATTCGGAGGATAGGCTCGATAAATAGTGCTACAAAACTATTCGAGTGAGGCAAAGCGGAGTTAGGCAAGTAGGAGAGATGTAGACCCTCAGAGCTTCCCCAGGATCAGACGTAGGGTGTGATTATGAAGTGAGGATGGGTGGGATCTCTTTGACTAGGCGTGCGGGCTAAGTGGGCGCAAAGGGGGGTATTGTTGGATCTGCACTGAAGCGACTGGTGGTATTTTCGTGGTTTGAGTTACTGCATAGAATATGTGGAAGGCTCAGATCTTGGAGTCATCATTCGCTCCATCTCAAGCATACGCGTATCTGCGGCGCTCCCTGCAAGTGAGTCCAACTCAGCAAGGGGTGTAATTCTCCCCTGTTTGATACCCTAGACCTAATCCTTTTCCTCCTGCTCTCTTCCGCATACGCTTTTGGCTGATTTGGATCTGCTTCCTGGTCTGCCGTCCTGCCGCTATTTTAATGCAGAGCAATAAGCACGATCGATTGAGATTGTCACTGCAGCACATCATAGTAAGACAGTGTGTGTCACAATTAGAACAAGAAGCTGGCGGTGAGCGCGGGACCTGGTCTCCCGTCCTAGAATATCCGCAAGCTTCGTTTTTCGTTTCCACCTATTCGTGTGGCAGCAACCGTGTGATTCAATGACCAATCAATAGCTGCGATCGTCCAAAAGTCCCGTAATCTGCAGAATGAGGGGGGTAAGGCATTGACATATGGCAAGCAGGTGAGATCCATGAATGACATGCTCGGAAGATGTTGCGGCAAAACCCGTCCCAAATGTCGGACTCCAGGGCACATCCGCCCTTGAAGATATATTGTGATGCCATGCCATATTTCCATTTGAATGCAACCCATTGGCGTGGGTTGAACGTTCTGGGAAATCTAGACTCCACTCATGCGGCATGCTTATCCCATTTCCAAATGCATGTCACCGCTCGAGTCAGACAGCTGAAGGGGGCTTATCATAGGGAACCGGTCATAAATTCATGTGGTTCAAACATACCGAAGAGAGGAGATCTCTTCATTGGAGGGTCCCACAGCCATGTCAACTAGGCGTATGGCGGTTGGACAACATATGAACAAGGTGCTTGAATAGCCTGGAGAGAGTCGGTTCTGCTCGTCGCCACCTGAAAAGGCCATTGGCCATATATGCTATGATGGCCCGCCGCAAAGACCTCCGATTGTAGCCACTACAATCAAGGGGGTCATTCCTTCGTAGAGGCCATTGGCCGCCAGGAAAAAGCGAGTAAAGAGGGTGGGTGAGCTGCTAGCCAGCCGTCAAAAGATCGGCTACCATCTTCTTGCTGAGGAAACCATCGTACGCTTGTCTAGTCGATCAAGGACTCCAGAGACACCGCTGTCGGGTGTGTAGCACCTCCATCAAATGGTTTTGGAGTATCGAGGAAACATGACAGTTCCCAATAAGTCTTCAGTAAGACGCTGCTTCAACGAGAATGAAGTGTCCATAGAAATAGAATACTGCAGGAAGACGCAAAAGAAGGATCCGATGATTTCGTACAGTTTTCTTCGTGAAGCAAGAGGCAGGAGAAACTACACTCTTGAGAACTTCCCCGGCTCGAGTATTTGTGATGCAGTGGAAGGTGCGACTGCGCTCGAGGCGCGCGAACTCAGCCGTCACCTCACACCCTCACTTTTTACGTTCAAGGTCCTCCAGGATCCCAATCTACAACTTTAAAGTCATTCTAGGATCAACGAAGCACCTAGTCCCAGTCTTTTGCGAGAACGAGGTTGGCAACTTCCAAAATTGCGTTGCGAAGGGGTGAGGCAACGAAGTTGACCTTGTGCACTAGCGTATGTCTTGCTTACTGTCTTGAAACAATTGAAAGGCATTTTCAACGTTATAGATGCGATGCCTACAAAGTAATATATCGAGCTGTGGCTTCACTCACGCACTCACCCATAGCCATGTTTCGCGGATGTACTCATGCATAAGACACCTTGGCTGAGACAAAAGGCTCGTGGGGGAGTTTTATTCGTCGCCAGAATAGATGACAGCATCAGAATCGTATGCCGTAATGCGTAATAATCAATATCGGCGAGCGACCGTAAAGGAAAGTCGAGCTTCAATTCCTTCGGCAGGTGGCCTACCTAGGCGGGAAACGGAGCCCAGACCTCGTATCGGTCGGCTCACACCGTGAAGTTCGGCCGTGTGGGATAGACCACAGAAAAGTCGTTGCCTGACCGACTACTAAAGTCCTCGAAATACTGCGAATAATAAATAGTGAGGTTTAGCTACGGTAGAAAACACGCAAGGTCTATGCCGTTGAAGATCTGGCAAATGCGTATGGTGTGAGGTTTGATTTTTCTGTGGTTTGATACCAGAGCTTGGTCCCAGCTGAGGCAATTCCCCAGGACGAATGAAGTGTAACATGAACACGCCTCGAGCCTGTGCCACAACAATGCGTAATGCCTGTAACCCTGCAACATTCGAGGATTCGGAGGACCGGATTGAAACACATATGCAAGCCTAAGAAGTATTCTTTTGTCGGGAACAATCGATCTTAGATGAGAGGTGCATGCATGAGCATCTGAAATCGAGAGTTGAAATCGAGGTGCACGGTCAGCGTTACCGGGTTCCTGGCGCCGCTAACAACAAGCCACGATACCCGACGGCACACCCATTCGAAGGCTTTTTGACAAATGAATTTTGCTTTTTTGTTTGGGTATCCGGCATAAGCAGAGATCCAGTGTATCGTTAGCGTGGCATGTGGGACGCGCTTCTCGAACAGTCCGCCTCGTCTTCAATAGCTATTCGCAAAGTGATCAACTACACTTACTGGCATATACTGTTCGTGGCGGGACTCTTTTCATTACTTCGTTTTCTTTTTGTTGTGATGTACCACTCGAGAATCACCTTATGCGGGCGAGACAAATAGCGGTCCATCTGAGGCATGCGTTATTCAGCGACATGAAGAATTGTTGATGGTCGGCGAGGCTCAACCCGCTGCCAATAATGGAAAAAGCCTTGCGAAGGTTGTCACGCCTTACACCAATCTGACCTGGCAAAACAAAGGTTCTCGAACCTTTTTGTCGTTTGATGCGGGGGTTCAGATGGCTTTCAAGTTGGGTTCCAATGCCGCTGGGTGTAACCCACAGCCTCGTCGCTGGGAATGGGAGATATAAGACTGAGCAGTTAGAGCCATCGAGAAGAATGTTTTAACAACAAATCAGCCATCGCCTCCATACAAAAGTTCCAGAGTCTTACTTGTCCCGTCGGGATCCCATACAAACAGTGTCTTCTAGGGCACCTAAAGTTTGGTATGCTAGTCCCCCCTCAGCGTGGCATGCAGTAACATGATGTTGGCGTAAACCTTTTCAAAAGGCGAATGGTAGTTGCAGAGGCTAACCAGACCATACTGCTAGCAGGTGTGGCTTCCACGAGATACTCATTCTGTGGTAAACAATCAGCAACGTCTATCAATCAAGTATTGACGCCAATTCAAACTTGACTTGAAGTGAAGTAAACGAGTATTCGGCGAACCATAGTAAGATGCTCGACTTAGCAATTCAGCCCCCCGCGCAAGCTCGACCCGGGGTGGCTCTATACCCACCCCTCACTGCTCGGCTGAGCAGCGAGCATAACATCTTCGAAGAGCTTTCCCAAGTCTGGGCTGCCGTAACACTCGTCCACCACTCCGGAGAGGTCTTGTATCAGCAGCTTAGTGGCAAGGTTGCCGACTCTGCCCACCCTTTGCCAGAAGGTGGTGGGGGTGGATCAAGCTCCGGGGCGAGAGACAGAGCATACTTCTACTTTCCGGATCTGGTTATTCACGCGCCCGGCCAGTACCGTGTCAGGGTCACTCTGATGCAGATGGACTATTCATGTGACGCCGCTCCTGATGGCGTCGTGACGGTGCGTGAGTACGTCGATTCACATTCCATCAGCATTGAGAACAATGCCCCCAATCGTTCTCGACCGAGTAAGTGTTCCTGGCCTGTTTCGTTAACGTGACCGACTGACATGAATAGACTCCCGTGAGCGTGCCTTCCTGCGAGTCTTGAGGGACGATGGCCAGCAGGTTCCCTCAAGCTCGGGCTAGGATTCGAATCGACAACATGATTCATATCGATGCTTTGGAGCTGGAAGCCATGGGAATGGGAATTCTGAGTGTTCTTCTGTCAACCGAACTAGGGAAAGTGATCAGTATTGTGATCAGTGTTCCTTCTTAATTCTAGGAATATATATAACTTATCTTGCAATGTAAGTGCAGGAGCAGGGGGATCTGGGAAAAGGTGGAAAAGGAGGTTGAGTATGGAGATGGAAAAATGAGGTTGAAAGGTAAAACAGGACTTTCACTCAAATGTTGATTTTGATTGGGAGAAGAAAAGAAGCGTGGTATGAGTAGTCAAATGTGACTTGATTGATTGCTTGCTCTTACGTATTCTTCTTCCAAATACATATTTATTTCAGTCTCAGGGCGCCTCTGAGAGCATTGTTCTATCCCTTTCAATTTGGTTGGTTGAGTCGGGCTGTTCTGGCTGTTGGGCTGATAATGATGATGCAAAGATCGCAACACCACGATCTGGGTGTCTGTGTCTGCGTCGACATCCCTCCGTCTGGGTCGGAAGGCTCCGAAAAGGAAGAAGGGGGGGAGTTCTAGATTACGCCCGAAATACCGTATGTTACGCGCCGGCTAATTATGGGGCACACAAGAAATTACCGTCTAGTCAGTCAGTACATACTAGTCACGTGCCGGACGAGGCTGAAATTTTCAAAATCCGAGTATGGACGAGTTGACTCACATTTGGAATTCCGCTCTTTACTTGCCCACTGCTTCTGCTCCTCTTGTACGCCTCCTCCCTCTTTCTCCAGTATTTGATGAATTCTTCCTTCTCCTGTCTTTCACGGATTTCAAGACTCTGCCTACGCCCACAAGCATTCAGATCCAAAATACTTGGACCTGCCCCGCGTTTTCATCAAACCTACAACATGGCGGCGGAATCGTCCCCACTGGCGGACAAGCTCAAATCCTTGAGTCTGACTACCCCTCTACCCAAATACGCCGATTGCTACCCAGAAGCCAACCCAGTCGACATCTATCGAGCCCATATTACGTCTCTGTTGACAGAGGTTACCGGTGTTGATGCAGCCGTTATCTACCCCGCTCTACAATGGACGCAGACTCTCGAAAAGGGGGACTTGGTACTACCAATCCCTGCTTTGCGAGTCAAGGGTAAGAAGCCCGACCAGCTTGCTGCTGAATGGCTTGAGAAGGTCTTTCCAACCCGCTCCCCTGTATGAATGCAGAGCATTACTAACTTCCTCGTAGTTCCCTGAGTCTCCCCTCATCCACAAACCCTCAACAGCCGGCACGTTCCTTCAATTCTTCTTCAAAGTCGAAAAACTTGCCGAGATCCTTATACCCTCAATCCTCAAAAAAGGCGAGCAATTCGGACAAAATCCATACCTAGGCTTGAAAGACCCCGCGGACGAGTCAAAGGGACGGAAAAAGATACTCGTCGAGTTCTCCTCCCCAAATATTGCAAAGCCCTTCCACGCCGGCCATCTTCGAAGTACAATCATTGGTGGTTTCTTGTCCAATCTCTACCAAGCTGCTGGATGGGACGTTGTCCGGATCAATTACTTAGGTGACTGGGGCAAACAGTACGGATTACTGGCTTTGGGTTTTGAGAAATATGGGAACGAAGAGGCATTAAACGCGGATCCTATCAACCATCTCTTCGAAATATACGTAAAGATCAGTAAGGATTTAGCGGCCGAGAAGGAAGAAATCAAGAGACTAGAAGAAGCTGGCGAGGATGCATCTGAGCTCAAAAACGAAGGGGTCGATGAGCAAGCTCGTCGATACTTCAAGGCCATGACCGAAAACGACACCAAGGCCATTTCCCAATGGGCTCGATGGAGGGAGATGAGCATCAAGCGATATAAGGAAACCTATGCTCGTCTCAATATCCACTTTGATGACTATTCTGGAGAGAGTCAGGTGAAGCAAGTGAAGATGGACGAGACAGCTATCAAGCTGTCCGAAATGAAGATCTCTGAAGAGTCGGAAGGTGCAGTTATCATCGACTTCACCAAGCACATCCCAGGGAAGCCAGGAAAGAGTCTCGAGCGACCTATCATCAGGAAGAAGGATGGAACAGCACTTTACCTTACTCGAGATATCAGCGAAATGCTACAGCGGGAGGAGAAATACAAATTCGATCAGCTGATCTACGTTGTAGCATCACAGCAAGATCTTCATCTGAAGCAGTTATTCAAGATCATTGAACTGATGGGCTACAAGGATCTCGCAAAAAAGGTACAACATGTCAACTTTGGTCTAGTCCAGGGAATGAGCACCCGCCGAGGAACAGTAGTATTCTTAGATGATATATTACGGGATGTGGGAGAGAAAATGCACGAGGTGATGCAAAAGAACCAAGCCAAGTACGAGCAGGTTCAGAACCCGCTTGCCACGGCCGATATTCTCGGTATATCTAGTGTTATGGTTCAAGACATGAGCGGAAAGCGGTAAGTCTCCTCCTCCATTACCATGCGCCCTTTTACTAACGAGAGAACCAGAATCAACAACTACGAATTTAACATGGACGCCATGACATCCTTCGAGGGCGACACTGGCCCTTACCTCCAATACGCCCACGCGCGACTCTGCTCCATCACCCGCCGGGCCCAACTATCTCCCGAAGACATCGCAACCGCCGACCTCTCCCTCCTCACCGAACCGCACGCCCACAACCTCATCCGCGTCATCTCGCAATACCCAGACGTCTTGCAAAACACGCTCAAGACGCTGGAACCCACCACTGTGCTGACGTATCTGTTCAAGATGACGCATACGCTGAGCTCGAGTTATGATCATTTGCGCATTATGGGCAGTGAGAAGGAGTTGATGAAGGCGCGCATGGCTTTGTATGACGCGGCCCGTGTGGTGCTGAATAATGGCATGCGGCTCTTGGGGTTGAGTCCTGTTGAGCGGTATGTTCTTTTGCCCTGCTTGCGTGTGCGCTACTGACTTGGAATAGAATGTGATGTGGGAACTGGAAAATGTTTGATACCTCCACAGCTTTGTTGAGCTGATGACGGCGTTCTGAGAGTAGAATCAGTGACTTCTTGTCCTGTCAAAAAGAAAAGCGCTTCACTTGAGCCCCATACAATCGTCAGGGAACTGTTTTATGAACAATAAACAATATAATTGATATGGTATAGGTACTATATACTCCTTCTTTTCCTAAACCCCAGAACTCCTTTCCCTCTCTTCCTGGTATTCCATTTTCTAGTTCAATTCATATCGCATCATCTTGTTTCATCTCATCAACCAGACATTCCTCTCCCGTCTTAGTCATAAGCCCCTTCCTCCACCATCACCCCCAACCTCAACACTAAGCCTTTCTTCTTCATTCATTGTAAGACTCTGCGTTCTCCCCCTCTCCGCACTCTTCACAAAACTCCTAATACTAGCTTTCCCACTCCCAGCTTCAGATTTCGATACAAGGCGGATAGGGACGAAACTCTCATCGTTCCCGCTCTTCAGGGAGAGAGTATCGGAGTGGTGTGTAGTATTGTCGAGGATGAAGTCAGGCCCGACAGTATCGATTTGTTCCGGTGTTGGCGGAAGAATAAGTCCCCTCAACATCTGACTAAGCTCCTCGTCCTCAATCTCGACTCTAGACCCAGCCTCCAGCTCCTCCAGTGTTCGAGCATCCACCATCTTCGTCGTTGCATCTTTACCGAGCAGCTCCTCGCCACCAGGTAACGAAATCGATGTCGCGTGTAGTGTCTCCCCGATATCCCGAACCAAGACATCCATAGGACACATATACGCCACCCTCTTCATCGAACTCCACGCCAACACATGGCCCGCCACTCCGCCGGACTCGTTGTCCACAATCCATGCCCCGCTGTCGCCCGGTACGCCGAGTTTGCCGGCCACTTGGTAGCTCATGCTTGGTGTTTGCCGGCCGTAGATCTTTACGATTACCATACCGGGTAATATACGTCCGCTTTGTAGCCCCGACGTGCGGGCGAGACAATGTACATTCATGTCATTTAACGAGTTCGCCGGTGCAACGCAGAGTGGATACTGCCCTTCGCGTTGCAAGCAATGGCGATTACCGTTGGGGATGAGATTTGCGTCCGGCGATCGGTGGGACTCGAATTCGAACAAAGCCCAGTCAATTTCATGGGTGATACCGTCCTCGACACGGCGGCGGATTCCAGAAGAAGCATAGACCTCGCCGAGCTTACATGAGTCAATATGGTCTTCGTCGCGCGTTTCAAGGGATGGGTAGAAGTCTTCTGGCGCGTCGTCGATGGCAGGTTGCGTGATCTGGTATTCTTCGCCGCAACCTTGAGGGATTCCTCTTATATCGCCTGGTTCTTTGATCCCCTCTTCATCTTCGTCGTCATCGCCGAACTGTGAATAGTCATCTGAGGAATCGTACTCGGAGGATGAGAAATCGCTTTCGTAGTCGGAGAGCGTGTACATGAATTCTTCGTCTCCCGAGGAATAGATTGAGGATTCGGATTGTGTGAGGTCAGGCATATCGAGGTGTGCGGAGGAGCGAAGAATCGGTGTCTCTAGATCTGCTGCTTCTTCTTCGTCTTCGGCTTCATCTGGGTCGTCGAGCATATGGTGCACTGTCATACCATACGGCTTATCATCCACCATGATCAAGCCCCCAAAAGAAACAGGCGGGAGATGACGCTCATTGATATAAGCACCAATACTCGCGCCATTCGTAGGTCGCTCCTGATGCGATGCATTGGCGGCTTTTACATGCTCATCATTCGCCATAGAGCGCTTCACGCCTTGTTTGCGCGAGCGCACGACTTTGCCACGGCACACTTTGAGGCCGTAAGTGGATTTGTCATAGACGAGATGCTTTTTGAGGATGCTGCGCACTTTGTGGACGCTGGTGCAGATAACGAGGATGGTGGGTTTGGTGGTGGTGGGTGTTTCGCCAATGCTTTCGAGAGAGATTTCTACGGATTCGGGATATTTTCTGTAGAAGCCTCGTAGGACGTGGTTAATGTGCGGCATTAGCCCGGTGTGCCAAAAGTCGAGGTGCTCTTGGTTAATTCTGATGGCGGGGTAGGTTCGTAGTTTTGGTTTAGGCTTTGATTGTGGAACTGGAGCTAAGGTACGTTAGAAATATATCCAGAGTCAGGTGGGAAGTGCATGTACCAGATGCTTTAGCCGATGGCTTCTCGGACCAGTCGATCTGTTCAGGGAAATTTGGAGTTGAGTATGAAGTTTTCTCTGACCAAGCAGGTCGTGTTGATTGAGTCGCGGGAACTGTTGTAAGGTGTATTTGGCTCTTTTGTTCGCGTAGGTTCCTCCTCAGCGGTGTTGAGGATCGGGATGCCTTTACTGGCGTCGGCTCAATCTGAGCAGAGTCCTCACTGTCTTGGTTTTCCTCGTCTGAGCTTTCATCGATGGAGCAGCAAGTGTTGAGGGCCTTTGAGACTTTCCAAAATACCTTCTGATGCATGACATCTGCTCTTGCCCGTTGAGAGAGCTCATCATCAGGAGAATGCCAACAAGCTTGAACAGCTTTGGTATATAAGCTGCCACACCTGGTGGACAGTAGCTTCATAACACCGGCCGTGTTTTCCGGGATGACAGATACCATTGGGAAGAGATCCGTGACGGAAGTCCAAAGCCCGATTTCCAAAAGGAGAATAGCCAAGCTGTAGAGATCCAACGATTTGCTCTCGGAGGTAAGATGAGTATATCTGGTTGAACGGGGATCCAGCGGATGCCTATAGAGGGAAGTATAGGATCCAGGACCTTCCGAAGTTTCTGTTGCGTTATCAGAAAAGAGGTCGTAGGACCCAAGAAATGATTGCCGCATATTCGTTTCTTTCAGATCCATTTGATTATTGGATTGAGACTGATGCTCGATAAACAATATATTAGAAGCGACAACATTGCCATGCACCACCCCTTTAGCATGCAAGTCGAAAACAGCAGTGGCAACATTGTAGGCAAGCCTATACTTGACCTCAAGACTCGGCTCATAGGGACTGAACAACAGATTCGATAATATGGTAATGGATGGTACCCTTGGAGTTTCGATATCGACAGGTCCAAAATGTGTAGGAAGAGCAAATAGGAGACAAAATCTGGAATGCTCGGGCTCTTCGAAATATCCAATGAGGTGCAGCAGACCAGACAGGATTCTTGCGGAAGAAATATAAGACTGAGAAAGAGCAGCGAACAACTTCTCGAACCGGGTCATGGAGGGTGTGATTCCCGTGATCGAGTATATAGGATCGTAGGGGGCATGTTCCAGAAGGACCGGGACAAGGGGAAGTTGCTGTCCATGTTTTCGAGAATCAGGAAGGGAAGTTGGCCGACGCATAAAGACGATTTGCCTAGGAGATTTTGCTGGCTGTAATATACCGGCCTGTATTCCTTTGAGATCTCTTGGCCAGGTTAGAGAAGCCGGGTCAATTTGCTGAGGTGTTTGCACTCGAGTTGGTCCGAATTGCCGTTCCTCTGCTGCATGAGTCTTGGTAAGAGAACTGGACGAACTCGAGGCCTTCAGAGAAGTCGTCCCTTTCCGCGCAGATTGCCGAGTCCTTGAGAGATCATAGAGAGTATCGATAGACATTGTCAAATCCCGGACCAGATCCTGAAATCTCGACTTGTCCCAAGTAATCAACGACTGTTTCCGATCCACGGATCTTTCAGGCAAAGGAAGCTTCTCATCCGACGATATCCTCTTCGAAGACTGCCACAATGGTTCCGCCTCGGCCAAAATCTCCTTGATCGTCGACATCACACTGCCAACCAGCTCACTCAGGCCAGCCTTGTTGATAGACTCGTCGATGTCAGGTGACTGTGAGGGATCCGACCATTCCAACCCCCACGACACCAGCCTATCCTTCTGAATGCGCAACTTGCGGTGCAGAGCGACCAGCTCGGGGTCCTCTGCACTCTGTGGGGGCTCCTTGACGAAATCATAAGAACTCTTTGTATCGGTATACATCTTGGTCAGCCGCCGCTGGAACGGCAGCGGACTTAGGTTGAATAGAGAGTCCATGCTTGCTGAGCACGAAGACGAATCACGAGATGGTAGACAAACAGCTGGAAAGAGAGATGGAAGCAAAGATGCGGCGGGAGTATATTGTATTCATACATATCCCAATCCAACGGCTTGACATGGGTGCAGGTGTTGAATCTGGAAGCCTACCTTACTCTGGTCCCAAATCTTGCTGCCTTGAGGTCTCATGCCAAGTTGGGTATGTCCCGCGCCCCGCCTGCGTTTTTTACCATGCGACGGGGCTGTGATTGGATCGCGTGTGATGCGAGGCAGGCGGGCAGTGAAAGCGATGGCGAGCTAGTCGATCTTTGCAAAAGTCACGTGTGGACGATAGAAGTACCTCCCCTTTTGATCTTGTCTACGTTTCTCCGCATTATCATTGCACTGGAAGTATTATGCTGAGAGGTTCTAACACTGATACTTACTGATTGATGTTCTACTGTAGGATTATACCCTGTATACCTGTTAACATCACTGTTTACTAAAAGTATAACACTGCAAGTGCTGACTAGGGGAACGAGCAGAATGCTGGAGCCTGGACAGTCGGTCCGCATCTTTCGAGACCGCTATGTGCTAATATTGGATGCCCATGCGTGAAAACAGGGGAAGTCGATCACAAATTGGAACACTCAATAACTCAGAAAGCCCGACAAGTCCTCATAAATGACCTCTGCATTTATATATCCCCCAATAACCACGCTAATAATATATGGTACAATCTAATAGTGGTATCGAACGGTTATACCCCAAGCCCGAAAAAGAACGCCGACCGATATAAGTTGCAATGACGACCGATCCAAGGAAAAGAACCTCCACGCCAAGAAGCAGCCTACCATTTGGGGTCATAGACCTGCTTCTTGATCCAAGCGGTCAAAGCCACATCTCCCCACTCTTCCCACTCAACCCAAGTCTCGTTGGGCAAGGTGCTAACACCTTCCCTCCTCGCCGATTTCATAACTTCTCGCGCGACAACAACGCTCGCATCGCGTACGCGTTGGATCTTCGGATAGATGAGACCCATCTGGAGCTCCTCTCGGTTTAGGCAGCCTGATAATGCTGCGGCCGAGGTGTAGATCATAGCGTCTGTTATACGAGACGCTTTGGCTAAAATGGCTCCTAGTCCAATACCGGGGAATACATATCTAGCTGAGAGTCAGCGAGGTGCGAGATGCGAGATTGGGTTCTTGAGAAGGGACTTACACGTTGTTTCCTTGGTTGGGGTAATATGTGGTCAATGAGTCTCCATTCTTCATCGTGCAGGGAGAGAATGGAGAGCCTGATGCGAAGATCACGGTACCCTCGGTCCACGTGACTGCCTGTTCAAATGTGCACTCCGCCTTTGTCAGGGGATTGCTCAATGGGAACAAAATCGGTCTTCGGCCAAGACCCCCAGCATCGACCGATACCTTCAAGGCTCGAACGATTGATTCGGTGAAGACGCCAAAGGTGGCAGTCAGGCCAATCAAGGCAGTTGGCTTGACATACTCGATGACCTCTTCGAGGGTTTGGAATTGATGGCCTTGGTTGTCACTTCTGGCGAAGATCTTTTTGTGCTCCGCAAGCTTGTCGCCACGGTCGCGTGTTACCAAGCCTTTTGTGTCGACGAGGTAGAATTTGTCTCGTGCGGCTTGTTCGGATAGGCCTCTACGGGTGTAATACTCCATTACCTGCTTGGCTACACCAACACCGGCTGAACCTGCACCCATGAAAACAAGCTTTTGGTCCTCGATTGGTACCCCGGAAAGATTAACGGCGCCCATATATCTATCAAAGCTGTTAGTAACAGTTTCCAAAGTGGTCGTCGTGGTAGGCAACTCACCCAGCCAATACAACAGCACCAGTTCCCTGAATATCGTCGTTGAACATCTTCTCGTGTTTATATCTCTCCAAGTATTGGAAAGCCTTCTCGGTCTCAAAATCTTCGAATTGGACAAGCATATTAGGATAAACATCCTTTACAGCTGTCATGAACTCATCCATGAATTCTAAAGCAACTTCTGGCGAGACACGTTTCTGTCGGAGACCAAGATATAGGGGATCACGGAGGTTGTCCTCATTGGCGGTACCACAGTCGAGAACAATTGGAAGTGTTTGCTCGGGATGAATACCTGCTGCACCAGTATAAAGGGCAAGTTTTCCAATCTACGATTCGTCAGCATGCTTTCCCGCGTTGAACGTGTTGTGCCGTCTACTAACCGAAATGCCGACTCCATTTATACCAAGATCGCCAAGCCCAAGAATTCGAGAACCGTCAGTGACTACGCAAATTGATGGATCTGCGTATGGCCAATTTCTCAAGATGGTTCTGATCGATCTGCGCTTCTTGATGGAAATATACAGAGCTTCGGGTCTAGTATATAAAGTCGAGTATTGGAGGCAGACATCTCCAATGGTGGGGGTGTAGACGAGGGGCATCAATTGTTCAACATTGTCGATCAACAGACGATAGAAGAGATCCGTGTTGTTTGCTTTCAGGTCAGAGAGGTAGAGATATTTGTCGATATCTGTTCCACGGCTGTCAATCATTCGCATAGCTCGGAGGCACTGAGTCTCGAGACTCTCGAGGACATGGGGTATCAGCCCAGTGAGGTTTTTGGTAAGTCGTTCGTCCGGACTGAAGGAAGTGCCTGGGGAGAGCTATTAGCTGGGTCGAGCACTCGAGATAGCACTTCCTGCCTACCTTTGTTCCATGCGGGTTCGCGGATTACTTGATAACCCCCAGCTTTATGTTGAGGCACATAATCTGTTTCCCGGTACTGGTTAACAACGCCAAAGCTGTCTTGGGAGTAACCTCGGAGAACGTCGAGAGAAGACATGTTCATGGCAGCTTCAATAGCACTTGTGTCAACAGAAGCCATTGGGTCGAATTGGGACATCCTGCTCTGGGAAAGGGACATGCGTTTGCTAATAGTAGTATCTGAGGTATGACTTGTTACTGAGACCGGAGAGGAAGATCTCGGAGTCGATATATCTGAAGATGAAGTTGAGCTGAAGTTGTAAGAAGCCATTTGAGAAGGTGATATGAATGAAAGAAGAAAAGAAAACATCCAGCGAGGAGAACAACTTAATATGCGCTCGTGTGAGTTATTTTAATGTGGGAACATTATTTTATTATTCCAACACCCCGGAAGTGTTACACCACTATGTCTCGTTTCGGTGGAGTTTCAGTACTGGCCATGGGCACCTGGGCTCCTATAGGTTCTCGCGGAGAGCCTAAAGACGCCAGAATCGCTCAGATCCGTCTGCCCGGGATTCTTTCGCATTAGACAGGGGACATCCGCCTGCCGGACATCCATCCTGGTGCGGACGCTGAAAAGGGGCAGCTGCAGCAGTCGCATGCCGACTACTACGAAGTAAGAGGGGTTTTAAATAGGAACCGCACAGCCGAAGCCTCTGCATAGGCGGCTAGAGTATACATCCATTGCGGATTCGAATTGGAAGTCCGTTGTATTCGAATATATTGGTAGTCGTACTGTTAACCGTTCATCTATTCTCGCTTCCTCATTCAAGCTTCAGCGATACTTCGTAGTAAGAAACCGAGCCCCGAGTTACTTGCGTGATGTCTCAGATTACGCCGCAGACAGCGACGATCCGACTTCTCCCGACTTAAAATTACCTCCGTAATGCTTAACAAGGCTTGACATTTGAACTACTGGACATGGCCCTCCTGCGTGCAGTGGACGGACGGGCAATCAGAAAATGTTACGGCGCAAAGGGATCTCCTTATCCGATTATCGACCACGAATTGAGGGAATAAGCCAACCATAATTAACGCAATTGTAAGACAGGCAATTTCAAAAGCATACAGTAAGTCAAGCCATCTGAAGTCTCATGTCCTGCCCAAGGGCCATCAATCAATCACGTGTTAATACTGTATCTTTGACACGAAGTAGTAGGGTGACATTTCAACCCCCACTTCCTTGGTGGTGGGGGGATGGGTATTGATGGCCTCGTTGTCATGAATGAAGCCTTGATAGTCGCGTCGTCTCAACATCTGGTGATGTACAGCACAACCTCTTGGCAACCCAAAGCTGTGGCACAACACTGACCCACAAAGGGAGAGGCTGAAAGCTTGATCCATGTTTCATATCCACTTTCATCGTGCATGTACGCAGTATGCATAACTAGCATCTACTCGTAGATGCAGGGCTTGCGAGGCTGAAAGTAACATGTTTTCTTCGGATTTGAATTGCTGTAGGTTTGCTCATCAACCGGACTCCTCAGGAGATCTGCCTGCATAACTAGACTTTCACAAGACTTCTTCTGGGAGAATAATCGGATGGGAAAGAAGTCGACGTGTTTCTCCCTATTCAAACAACGAAATGTCATTCTATTTTCGGAATTCAAGTCCCCACTCGTCCGCTTTTAAACAGTCCCACCTTCCTCCCATGCCTTCCACCCCGCAAATATCTCATGGGCGCGCTTTTTCCTTCGCCGGTTCCGCCCGGGCAGTGCGCTCTCTAAAGATTATTTATTCCGGCAGAGCAAATCGAGCAATCTTCGGTATAATACATTACATTATCGCGATTTCAAAACACTCTCTCTCGGTCGCACAAAGTTGCCGCGAAAATTGCAAACAGGTTTCCACCTGCTGAAATAAGTATACCCTTTCCTTATTAATCTTGCCTTCCTCAGCGAACTTCCACATCCACTCAATGCATTCCGCCTCGACTTCAAAACACGCGGCGGGCGGTCCCGCGCCCCCTTTCTAGGAAAGCCTCAAGATTAAAAGACATTTATTTCGGTGTTGAGGCTACACAATATCCAGCTGCAGGAGCGGAGACTGAGCTCTTTCAACGCCATAACTACCACCATCTCTTGCTCGTATCCATATAGCCCCTCTTTCTTCTTGCACATATCCTCATTCCCACTTACCATCCAACGCAATTCCATCAACCTGCAAAGTCTTCGTACAGGGAACGTCTATCCCCCCTTTCAGTTCCTCTATTGCGCCACCGATCTCTTGATTTGTCTTGCTGGACAATCGTATATATATATATATATCAATGTTGCTGATCCCAAGGAAGACAGTTTATGCTTTTGAACACTAACCGCAAGATGTAGACGGCGCATATGCCGTTGTGCTTTTCAAGTTGCGCGGCTGATATAATAGGTATTGGGGTGACTGGCATTATCATCTTCGTGGTATCGGATGACAGTGGAAGAGTTGTCTTCTTGCAAGTGGAAAGAAGGTGTGTCACTCACTGCCATGATTGCTACTAGTCAGGACTGCCGATTCTTTCGATCATCTGACATTCAATAACTTTTGTCCTCATAAGTGTTCTAGTAAGTTTGCATATTACTGGCATTGGCAGTCCAGAGCATTTCAAAAGCGTCCTGGGAGAATATTACCACAAGTGCAAAGCTTATGACAGAATAAATGTTAAATGCAGGTAGGGTGTACGCTGCCATGGAGAAATGAGGATTGTATAGCGAGCCCGCTTTCGCGTGGGATGTCAGTCTCTGCTTCCATCATTAGCGCGCTAGTTCATGGTAGATAATAAAAGAGCTGAATAGGTGCTTGCTGAGAGTGGAAATAGATTCTGAGTGAAGCTCAAATCTACTTTGACAATCAAGCCGCTTGACTTTGAAATAAAAGTTCGATGCAGGCCTGGAAGATATTCAAGACAGGAGTACCTCCTGGCATTCCTAAGAAGTCGCCCGGGAGTACAATACACCTGCTCGTGTTGGCAAAAACAGGGATAACAATACTAAACTCTCACCCATCACAGTTCTTTTTCGAGGGAACAGTGGGACCTGTGAGGGTTTCGCTCAAGACCTTGAGTCTAAGGCCGCGGGATACGGCCTCTAAGCAAATGTACGGAGTCTAGATTCTGCTACTGAGAACCTCCCAACAGACCAACCAATTGTGATCTCTACAGCCTCGTACGAGGGAAGACCTCCGGACAATGCGAGGAAGTTGGTGACTTGGCTGGGGCAGTTCAAAGGTACCGATAAGCTTGAGGTGGACAAATTTGCGGTTTTCTGTGTTGGAAATTCGAACTGGACAAGCACCTTCCATCGAATTCCGAAATTCCTCGATGAGAATATCGCATCTCTTGGGGCCACTCGCCTCCTGGAAGCTGGATATATGGACGTCAAAACTGATCTCGTTGGTGCTTGGGAAGACTGGACGGAAAGGCTCCGGGAAACAATCGGCACGCTTTTCGGTACGACATCAATGGCCGTTACGAGCTCTATCTCGATTTCTGTGCAGAGTAATGAGATGATTCAGATACTTGGCGGCGAGCAAATGACGCTGGGAACCATGATTGCCAACAATGCGCTGATGGGAACAGAAGTGGGACCTGCAAAGAAACATATGGAGGTTGGACTTCCAGAAGGAGCCGAGTTCGCAGCAGGCGACTATCTTGTTGTTTTGCCTCATGACCCAGAGGAAACAGTCAGGCAAATTCTCAACCACTTCGAGTTTTCAGAGACAGGTGTTATGTCCATCAGTGGATCAAGAAAGAAGTTCCTTCCCAAGGCTCCGACAACAATTGGCCATTTCCTTTCGACTGTGGTCGAGCTCAGCACTCCCATGACGAAGCGTCAAGCCGAGGCGCTCATGGCATACGCAAACCCGGAAATGCAATCTGCAATTGCAGAGCTGAAGGAACACGCAGTTTATCAGCGGTATCTCCAACAGAGATACAGTATCATCGATGTCGTTGAATATTTCCAACTCAATGTACCTTTTAGTACTTATATCGACGTGCTCCAGCCATTGACAGCGAGGCAGTTTTCCATCTCATCATCTCCGCTATGCTCTTCAAACCGAAGCTCAGCTACCGGTGAAGACCATGCCTACATCGCCTCCATCACCTACAATGTGTTTGAAGCACCTGCTTGGTCTGGCCGCAACACATTCTAGGGCGTGGCATCGACGTTTCTTGCGTCACGTCGCTCGGGCAACAAAATTTCCTGCTTCGTTCGACCCACCAAAGTCGGCTTCCGCTTGCCTACCAGTCTTGAGACACCCGTCATCATGATTGCAGCTGGAACGGGCCTTGCACCAATGCAAGCCTTTATCCAAGAACGCGCTGCCATCATCGAGGCTGGTCTGCGGAGACTGGGCCCTGCTATCCACTTCTTTTGGCTGTCGCCACGAAGATAAAGACTACATTTACAAAGACGAGCTGCGTGAATGGGAGGCGAAGGACGCCGTAGAGGTCAAGATGACATTCAGCAGGATGGGTGACGCACCGAAACATGTGCAAGATCTTGTCTGGGAGGATAGGAACAGAGTTGCCGACATGTTTCAAGCTGGAGCCAAAATCTTCCTCTGTGGAAGTGCAGCAAGACTAGGTAGGAGTGCAGCGGAGGTTTGCAAGAAGATTCATCGTGAAAGATCGGGGGCGGTGAAAAAGAGGCGGATGACTGGCTTGAGACGATGAAGGAGGACCATTATGTGAGTGATGTTTTCGGGTGATAAAAATATGGCGAGCTCTCCCGTCAATACTGTATTTCGAAGCATCCTGATAGCAAGTCGACGTACTTAATAATCCTCGGACCCATCTGATTATTCTTCTCTTACAGTACCTTCCGTCGTATAATCTTTTGTTAAGCAATCGACGAAATAGAGACTTGCTAGGCTACGTATAGCAACTAACTGAAATTGCTGTAGGATGGGTTTCGCTGAATTTGGGAATCGGAAGCTCTGCTGAGGCTGAAAAGGACTTCATCCCGCAAACCACTGGGGTGCATAAATCCCTACATCGACTGATTCGAAACCGATCGCAGATAATGTCCCAAGCTGAGTCCAGTAGATGATTGTCCCTGGTCATATATGGATGCCACCTCACGATGGCATGGCCAATAACAAGCAATGCATGGGCCAGAACATGCACCTCGCCGCAGGGCTGAAAGGCTTAGCAAGGGGCCGGGCCCCCCAGCTGTCAACCTAAGTATCAAACTAATTCTAGTACCCGAACCCGGCCTCTGAATGGTCAGCACTGCGAAACATTTTGATTGCATGGAGGCACATAGCCTTGGCGGCTGAAACAGGATCCTAATCATTCACAGCTTTTGTGATGCGGTGTGAATACGTCGTACCGGGTCGTTATAAGGCGCAGTCTTGGTCCTCACTTAAGCCTTCTTAAGTACAACCTCTAGGTTCGGTCGTTCAACACCACCATCCATTATCCTTTCGCCATTTGAAAATTGGACATCTCACAAAGTCAGCCTACATTATCTCTTTTGGTGAGAAAGCCTTACCTAGTTTCTTCCTCGGCGCACCATCATAGCACAGCAATGCATGTCACCGATCTCCTCAACCTGGTGACACGAAAGACCAAGACCAAATACCCCAAAAAGAAGTCCAAGGTCAAGCCAGGCATCATCGCTGCGATAGTTGTGATTGTGGTCGTGGTAATCATCGTCGCCTGCATCGTTGCCTTCTTCGTCCTCCGCAACAAGAAGAAGAAGGCTGCATTGGGAAATGGGAAGATGGAGGGTGGACCAGGCCACCATGTGGAGGAAGGAACGCCGATGGTCGCCCCGTTTGGAGGCAATAGCAGTTATCAACCTCTTCAACCTCAGCCGGGTCAGCAGCCACCACAGGATTATCCTCAACAAAGTTATCCCATGGCTGGAGCACAAGGCTATGGTCAGGGAGGCTATCCTCCGGGACAGCAGGCTACGGGGAACACGGGCGCAGCAAATGATTACTATCGGCAGCAGTAATTAACCCATGGGGCGGGGATGTTTTGCAGGTTGATTACGGGAGAGGTGGAGGAGCAGAAATGAGTACATTGCAAATATTGATTGGATCCATTTACGATATCGATGTGAATTTCTGGGAGATAGGCTGGGGGAAAGGTTGCCAAAGGAATCGAAGCGTTGGGAGGTTCAGCCACTTTGTAGGCTTGCCCCTGTTCGAGAGGATCGACTTAGGACGGAGTCGGAAGCGGACAGCCAGGAAGAAATAGTACGCCGGAGGATTGATACCCATTATGATATAATGACAATGACAAATTTCTTTTTCGAAACATTCTCAATGAATTTCGATTCCATTCGACCATATGGCAAGACAATCATAACAAAAGAAATTGTTTTCAAACTGTCCACCAGGGGTTTTGTTGTATCCACATTTTCCGAGGTTCCTTTCCAGCTTTTCTCCTCCAGCTCTACTCCTTTCATTCATCAAAAACTATTGATGTCGCGTTTTGGCATGGAGAATGTGTCTCTGGCTATTTTGTGTTTCTAACAATTGGCTTTCGTATAATGAACTTCGACTGGTGGATACATGATTGTCTCGTATTTGTGTACGCCCCGTATGCTTTGTCCGCGATTGTCGAGATTCAGAGAGAATATGAGAAATTCAAAACTGGTTCTCGTGAAACGTGGCCCCTCATCGTCGTTCAGGCTTCCCAGCAACGAGAAACGAAGATTTGCTCAGCAATGGGTACCTAACACGGAATGTCCTGGTCGATGATATAGCGTACGATAGCATCTAATTCCAACATGAAGACCCGGTCTCCATAGGTCTTAAAAGTGTCCGAATAGGTAACCGAGCTCCAGTGACTTATTAAGCCATTCTTTTCATGCGCGGAGAGGACCTGACTGGCGAAATCTAGTACGCTTCGACATCTATTACCCACAGTTTGAATGTTGCTCCCATGTTTGTGCAGGAGCTTGACAAGCTCCAATGAACCAATATACACAGCGCAAAAAAGAGGCGTGTATCCACAATCAGGATCCGTTTCGTCTGGCGAGGCGCCAGCTGATAGTACTATCCTGGTAATCTCGACGCGCTTGTTGAGAACCGCCCAGCTTAGAGCTGGAAGGGTTGTCACGTTTAACGTGAAATTTTCTGCCGGGCTTGATCTCGCGTCTTGAAATAACTTCACTTGGGGAGCCATATCCGGCAATACTTCCATCATGAAAGAGGTGTCAATCCCTAAGCTAACAAGCTTTTCCACTCTCTCCTTTCTGTCTTCTTTGATGGCATCCCAAAGGACCAATTCGATATCAGAATGTGACAAGTCCAGGCTTTCGTCCGTAAGTAGAAAATCAATGGCTTCTTGCATCCCACATTCAACGGCTTCCGAGTTCAAACTGTAGTCCGCTACGGCATCCCAATCTTGTGAAATTGTCCCCTTGATAAACTCTCGTTGTGATTTTTCCATCCCCAAGAAGTCCAGAGCGTACGACATTGGAGTATTGCCGGTCTGCACCGCTCCAAGCGAGTACTCGAGGCTCTGGGCCTTAACAAGACACCTTACTACGCTCATGTGGTTGCTCTGGATTGCAAGGTAGATTTTGCGTTGGCTCTTTACCCACTCCTTGAATGAGCTGGACACTGTATATCCTGTTTCTCTGAGAAAATACATTATCTCCTCAAACCCACGCAATGCAGCGACTTCCAGTGCATTACACCGAAAGCCTTCACAATCACTCTTCAACTGCACGAATTTGTTATCGGCCAATGGAGTATCCCAGCATCGCTCAAACCGAAAGTGCGAAGTGTCTTGACCGTTACCGAATCTCTAAGGCGGACTGCATCAAACAGCAGGTATGAAGATATCAATTCCACATGAAAAGAATTTCCCCGGAAACATAAAAAGTCGGTCATGCCCTTGGCTTTACGTCTGAATCCTATCGTGAGGTTGCGATAAATCCATGTTCCCCAATCGTCTGTGGCTATCAAGTTCTGGAACGATAAGCCCTCTGCCGGAAAGAACTTAGAGTCTGTCAAGAGACAGGACAGGGAAGGTATATGAGCATCTGTGGCCCTGGCGAGGTGAGAATATACATCTGTCCGACGATTGATAGCATATATCAGAGGAATGTGATTGGCAAACAGGCCCCATCCAAATGCCTCGATGTATTGAGGAGCATTTCGACTCCTAATTTCTTCCCATGGCTTGAAATCAAATAGTAGAATTTTGTTGAAAGCTAGAGCATCCAAAAGCAGAAGGTGCTTTGGATAGCTTTCTTCTTTTCCACTTCAAAGTCAAAATCCCGGGTGTGGTACAGCCAGTTTTCAGCCACGTACGGCAAGAATAGGTATTTATTTATCGCTGGTACACTGCATGAACCGCCTTTATGTATCGCAAAGTGGTGAGTGAAATCAATATTCGAGGGGTATTGTTCACCGAAGCGGAATTTACTGAATGCTTTTGCGGCATATATGGCTGGGGTATTTGACGGCAATAGCGCATGAGTCCTGACTGCAGTTTCTAGGATATTGAGAGTGGGAGTTTCAACATCGGGACGATACTGAGCAACCTGGGTCTCAAAGTCCGAGAATGAGAGGTAGGCAACACAGAACTGCCCAACTTTACTTTGGGCGTCTTGAAGTCGAATATGGAAGTGGGTGGATTCAGGGCCATCCTGGCCCAAAAGGTATTGCTCCACAGTATAATGAGTAAGGGAGACATTTAAAGTAACGTCGTCAATCACAACCAGATTTCCATATGCCCTAACAAGCCGAGCAATATCATTAGGGATCTTGGCTGAATCCCAATGCTGATCATCAATTGTGAATGCGATAGCTTCCCTTAGCTCGTTTATGTGGAGGGGCCGCATCGCACATAATACCCAATTGAACATTCGCCTGACATATTCTCGTCTTTCGAGCCCATCGATCCGGCCTAAAAGCCTGTCGTAGGTTTCACTCAAACTTCGAGGAAGATTTTTCAAAACGTCTCGAATAGCTTTGCCCGTTTCCGCTACACATAGGTCGGCTGATTGGAAATTAACCCACAAAAACCTGGGCATAATGTCAATTGTAAAACTCAAAGCTGGTATATTCAAATGAAACTTACATTCCTTGTGCTCCACTGACCAACGTTGTCGCAATCTCATCCTCGAGTGCCGCATCTCCGATTACTAAATCACCCTTGCTCCTCAATGCCCGTATTTCATTCTTGATATATCTGTCGATATCGGGAGAAATAGTGTTGGATGAGACCTGAATCTTAAAACTTGAGATGCCTGGTGAGTCCATCAAATAGGTGGCATCATCTCGACTCGAAACAAAAACCTTTACTTGCGAGGTGGGCCCAAGAACGGTAGTCGTTTTCAATTGTGAGAAAACAATCTTCCTGTCCGATTCAGACATTTCGTCTAATTCATCAATGAACATGATAACAGATGGTGGCCTCTCGATTGAAGACTCAATTAAACGAATCAGGTCTTCAATGTTTGGCTTCTTGCCATGCCGGAATAAATTTTCGAGCGTAGAAAGTATAGTGGTCGGCAAGTCGTTCAGCGCTCGGAATAACTGCTGGCAATACTACCGAACAGGTTTAATGGATCAAGGGTTCGTTTATCTGCGTAGTTGCAGTAGTAAAATGCAATGCTGCACCGAGAACCAGCTTGCAGAGTGAGTTGCATATCGATCAGACTTGACGCAAGAACTGATTTACCACATCCAGCTTGGATATAATTAGCATCGGGTTTGCTGGGAGGAGAGATGTATTGAGTACGTATTCCGTAACAGCAGAGAACCGAAGACAAGATATCGTGCAGCCAAGCTTTGAAATCCGGCAGCTCAGTGAACCAAGTGCCACTACCTGCATGCCGTAGCCGTTGCATCTGATGATGTTTGTACTCATAGTCGATCGTAGACAGTTGTAAGAAGAACTTCCTTTGCGTCGCTTCTGCTCGACGTTAGAATCCAGGTTATTGATGAAGACACGTTTGAGCATACCCCTCTCCCGGGCCTCAGCTGCCGCGGTGTTTCTCAAGACTAAGTCTCTTGCTTCCTTCTCCTCGATCATGTGGCATACTTCGGCCTCCTTGTCCACTTCCTTTCGGTGCTTCCTGAACCTGTCGACGGCTTCTTCAAAACGAGAGTTAAAGCAGGAGACAGCGGCTTGAATATGAGTTTCATAGAGGATTTATTTTGACCCTGTAACAGGATCCTGAATTCCGTACACAGTGTGATGATATCAAGATAGGCTTTAGACACATACAGTGTAAAACGCTGGTGCTTCTTGCCATTGAATATGCTCTGGTAGTCCCCTACAGCATGTTAGCACACGTCTTGTGAATAAATATAAGACACCAGGTTACGGCATACGAAAGCGTGGGAGAATGTCGCCGATGCGACCAAAGACGTCAATTATCCTAGAATAGAATTTTGCGTGACTACTGGCGATCACAAGCAGTACACGAATGCTACCCCATATCGGAGCGAGGTATAGAGAAGCGATGTTTGCGTAGGCATCTAGGGCTTTCCCGTAATCTTCGACGGCTGAAATTAGAGGATTAATCCGACGAATAGCTGAGCGAGTCTTGCTGGCTTCACGATCTTCACGCTCGACATTGCTCGCACAATAAAAGAGATTTTCGAGTGTAGCCTCGTTGAAAACGTTCCTCTCTTTCTCGTCTAAACTTTCCAAAAACCGAGCTATGGCAATCTTCCAAGGATCGAACGAATCGTCGTCGGCAGATTCGGCGAGCACGGGAGTGAACAACATATCAGCCATGGTTGACGGTGTCATCGGAGTCACAGACCGTTGAAGATGATGGGGGTTCGTTGAATTTAAGGCTGTAGAAATCCGCTAGTCCGCAAGATGTGGTGACACCACAATGTGGCTGTATGCCTTGCATCCAGTCTTTCGTCGCTAACTATGTTCTTATTGGTTCAACCCCAGCCATCTACAGCCTTGTGACTTTTCCAGTTGGAATCATCCGAAGGCGATCATCGAGTAATCCGCAGATTGTCTAGTTCTAAAGAAACGTCCTCTAGCAAATCCGTGAATTCGACTTTGTCGGTTTCATTGCTTAGGCCCTTCGTCAGGGATTGTAATTGCTTTACTAACCCTGACAGTGCTGAAATACTGGTGACATGTCTTTTCTGCACTCCCCCAGCCGCCTTTGAAAGTAGTGCTGTTGAAAGCTGAAGAGCCGCAATTTGCACTTCCAGAACCAATGATGGAGGCGGGGTAGCACAAGGCTTCATAGATGCCGTGACTTTGATGGCCTCCATCCAATTTTCCTGTGGGAGAGAAGTGGAAGGATGATCAACGACAGCAAGTAAAACACGAACAATCTCGAGTCCACGAGCAGCCTGTGCTAGAGTAGCCGCGTCGCTGACGCTGTTTGACTCCGATATATTTTTGAGAATGGATCGAAGATCTTCGAAAACAACCACCCATCCATCTTGGCCGAGGAATCCTTCCGTGCCATCTTCGGATGTCAGTATGACTTCCAATGCAAGCAGCACTGGGTAGCGGAAGTCAAGAGCGCCGAATGAACTGGCTCTGTAAAGCTCTATGAACATATCCATTAAGCCTGCGCTTTCGCTGCGCAAATTTTCGTTCTCATCTTCGCGAATCCAGATTGCGAGAGCTCTAATTCCAGCTAGAACCAACGGGTCAGCCGTGACATCATCCTTCATAGTTTCCCAGGTCAAAGTGAGTCTTGTGCCCTCTGAAGTAGCAGCTGTACCGCTTCGTGCCGATGGATGTAGTCCAGAAGCCCCAGCAATGGAAGCGTCCCACCTATCCCGAAGATACTCAATTGTCAGCGACATGGTTTCTGCGATGTCTTTCCGTAACTTCAGCAAAAGATCCGGTGGCATGCTGAAGGATGGTACTCCCGTCTCGTCATCTAGGCTCCTGACAAGGAAGCCTATGAAGCTTGAAAGAATGTCAAATGCCGCTGCTAGCCGCTGTGAAATAGATGAATAATGGGCACTGTTGAGTTGGGCCAGCAGCGAGGGAAACGAGGAGCGTAAATCTATGAGCAAAAGGTTAACAAAAAGGTACGAGAAGGGCTTGCTGTCAGCATTTGCCGACATGTCGTCTTTGAAAAGTAGGATTGGACATTGTACTGGGAACGCTTGGAGCAAGGCGGCTGCTAGTCTGGTGTAAGCTGCTCGGCCAGCGGCTGTTGGTTTGCGAGAGACAAGCTTGCGGAGGCTCGAGACAAGTGGCACGAGCCAATTGGGATTGGGGGAGATTGCCTTTTGTCTATTAGATATGGGTTGATAGGTCATGGTGCAAAAACATACTTCGGGAACAATTTTGGGCAAGAAGTTACCGAGACATTCGAGTAACGTGACTGCATCAGTTTGACGAAACTCAAGTAGCAAAGCTGGAATGACCTTGTCAATGTTCTCCTGAACTGATGCCACCTCATTACTGATGGTAGATGCATTCATCCAAGTGTAGCCGAAAATGTCGAGTACACGAGAATATTGGGTGGCAATTTCTATCAATGGAGAGATATCCTCAACGTGAAGGAGCTCCAGTGCTCCTTCCGGGTGGCTTGCAAGTGTCAAGATGGTCTCGAGAATCAATTTTGTAGTTTCCGGAGAGCTAAAAGATTATTAGCACGTGATATTAACAAGGTAATCAGGGGAGTCGACCTTTGAACTAAAGCTTTTATTAAAGGGTTTATCCTGCCAATGATTCGTTTGTCTCTCAAAGAGTTCTCAGGCAACAGGACAGTGAAGGTATGAAGAACAGCAACAGCAAGATCGACCATGTCTTTCGCGTCCGTTTTGCTAACATTGTCATTCTGTTGAGCTCGAAGTAGTCGATCCAAGAACTTCGGAGACAGAGCTTCCCAGAGTACATGAATACGAATCGGATCTTGCACTAGCTGCCCATTGTCGAGAACACTCTTGAGGAGAGCAAGGCCAACGAATCTAGATGTATCATCCTTCGCTTTGAGTAGTTCTTGCATCTTTTCGAAAGTGGCAGAAGGATCGTTGAGACCAGAAGGTCCTGCTGAAGCTATCCCGGCCATGTTTGACATCTTCCTGGAAAATACAAAAGAGCTGGAAGCTTTTTTATATTGACATTTTCGGCGTCATACAGTACTGTAAAATATATCGGAGCGGAAGAATATTTCACCGACTACCCCAAAATCCACAAGGTCTAGACCTCGAGATTATATACTTTGAACATACGCCTCTTGCCCCTTATAGAACATGCGACTGGAATACCCAGATGTTTGATCATGGCAAGCACAGCAGCGGGCTACTTCCCGGCCAGCGAACAAGAAAGCTCGTCGTCGCATCGAAATCCCCCGAACCCAACAGTCGACGATGACAGCGAGAATGAGAACGACGATCCTGTCGCAAACCATTCGAGAGAAGAAGCATTGCTTTCTGAGGACCCACTAGAGGATAATAGACCAGATATCATATCCTTTAAACGCAAGCAGAAGCAACCGACTGCCTCGCGATTTCTATCTGCCCTTACAGGCAGCAACAGTCCCGCGCGTCAAGCTACGCCCTCTCCCCGACCCGGGACACCCAACCTACATGGTTTGAATACTATAGGCGGAAGTACAGAGGGATCTAATAATCTAAATTCTAAAGATGGAGGCCCACTGGACTGGTATGTGGAAGGCCCAGGCCGAAGAGTTGGTTACGAGGATATGACCGCAATCGACTGGATTTTCGAATATACAAAAGAACGACAGCGTCTGCGAACGCTGTACTCGAGTGCTACGGGAATACTGGGTTATGTGCAACAGTTTCTGGATGCAAGTCAGATCTGGGTGGTCTTGATTTTGACGGGGCTTGCAGCGGGAGTCTTTGCAGCAGCAATAGACGTGGTGAGCGACTGGCTTGGAGATCTAAAGACAGGATATTGCTCTGCTGGAGAGGATGGTGGGCGTTTTTATTTGAACAAATATTTCTGCTGTTATGGATATGACGGGGTTTCACAATGTAGAGATTGGCTGTCTTGGAGCGTGGCTCTACATGTGACATCGGCTGGAGGTAAATGGTTTATAGAATACTTCTTTTTTCTCTCATTTTCGGTAAGTTGACATGCCACGACTCTCAGATGATAGCTAATATACTGGTTGAAAGGTTGTTTTTGCACTTTGCGCAAGCATGTTGGTTCAGGAGTACGCATTGTTTGCGAAACATAGTGGAATACCCGAGATCAAGACAGTGTTAGGAGGCTTTGTTATACGGCGTTTTATGGGAACATGGACTTTGATTATAAAGTCCCTTGGATTAGTAAGTCAGCAATACTGATGCTTCAGAAGCAAATCTAATTGTGACAGTGTTTGGCAGTCGCATCTGGAATGTGGCTTGGGAAAGAAGGCCCACTTGTTCACGTAGCATGTTGCTGCGCGAATCTTTTTATGAAATTATTTGGCAACATCAACGGAAATGAAGGTAGCATGACTTAAACCCCAAACCATTCTGATTCTGACACTGGTAGCGCGGAAAAGAGAAGTTTTGTCCGCTGCCGCCGCAGCTGGGATATCCGTTGCATTTGGATCTCCCATTGGAGGAGTTCTCTTCAGTTTGGAAGTAAGTTCAGGACCTTTGGGTGCATTAAACAACGGCTAACTCTACGAAAGCAATTGTCGTATTATTTTCCCGACAAGACAATGTGGCAGAGCTTTGTCTGTGCGATGACAGCCGCTGTAACGCTTCAGGCGCTCGATCCGTTCAGAAGTGGGAAGCTTGTGCTATATCAAGTAACATACAGTACTGGCTGGCACGGATTTGAGATGATACCTTTCGCAATTTTAGGTATCTTTGGGGTAAGTTGATCTGATTTATGCTGGGGCTTCTACTAATAGGGTTCAGGGGATTTACGGGGGCCTGTTCATCAAGATGAACATGAGAGTTGCTGAATGGAAAAAGACTGCTACATGGCTTCCTGGACCAGTTACCCAAGTTGCCATAGTAGCACTGCTTACAGCCCTGATCAACTACCCAAACTTTTATATGCGAGCCCAATCTTCTGAACTAGTCTACTCGCTCTTTGCAGAATGTTCCAAAGTTGTTGATGACCAGTTTGGGCTGTGCAAAACGGGGGCTGCCACGGCTGGAACTATCTTTTTACTTGTATTTGCAGCCATTCTTGGCTTCTTCCTTGCCTCCATTACATTCGGTTTGCAGATCCCAGCTGGTATTATCCTGCCTTCCATGGCGGTCGGCGCCCTTTTTGGGCGGGCCGTTGGAATCGTCATGGAAATCTGGGTCCACAACCACCCAACATTCTTTGCATTCGCGTCTTGCGAACCAGACGTTCCTTGTGTTACACCAGGAACGTATGCAATCATCGGCGCCGCGGCTGCACTCGGTGGAGTTACTCGAATGACGGTATCGATAGTCGTTATTATGTTTGAGCTCACAGGAGCTCTCACTTACGTCCTTCCCATCATGATCGCAGTCATGTTCAGCAAATGGGTCGGCGACGCCTTCGGGAAACGAGGAATCTACGAAAGCTGGATCCATTTCAACCAATATCCCTTCCTCGACAACAGCGAAGAAACCGTCATCCCAGACATACCCGTCAGCCAAATCATGACACGCGTCGAGGACCTAGTAGTCCTGACAGCAACAGGACATACTATCGACTCCCTCACCAACGTCCTAGCTACTCACCCCTACCGCGGCTTCCCCGTAATCTCAGATCCGAGAGAAGCAATATTGCTCGGCTACATATCACGAGCGGAATTAACATACAACCTCCAAAACTCCACCCAACCCCCACGCTCCCTTCCCCCAGGAACCGAAGCCTTCTTCTCACACCAACCGCTCGCCGACCCTCGCACAACGCTCGATCTCCGACCCTGGATGGACCAGACGCCCCTCACTCTCCCCTCACGCTCCAACCTTCTCCTCACTGCCACCTACTTTCAAAAACTAGGACTCCGATATGTGCTGTTTAGCGATCGGGGCGTGCTCCAGGGACTTTTGACGAAGAAGGATGTATGGTATGTGTTGAATGGCGCAGAAGAGACGAGACGCACGACGGGTGCAGATGGGGGGCTAACGAGGGAGGATGGGCAGGGTGAGCTGAGGGGCTTGTTGAATAGGGAGGAGAGTAGTGAGGATTCAACATCGGCTAGTCCGGGTGGTGATGTACCTATACTGTGAGGTAACATTGTATAATTGAATTTACCGTTGTTCATGTTACCCTGGTGGGTTTTGGTGAGATTCATCGTGGTCTGTTTTCACGAACTCGGACTTGGCTAACCCTGGTCATTCTTACCATCAAGCAAAGCTTTATTTCCTCCACAGACCTAGATATTGGTCATACTTTTCGTTTGTGGCCTTTATTTTCTTATCTCTCTCCCTGACTTTATTCCTTCAACTCTGATGACTTGATAATAACTCATTTGAACCTTCTAGATTAGGCATCGGTACGTTGTACTTTGTTCGCTTCGCCCCAATCACTATATGGATCGTCTACTGTGCCGTTCAAAAAGAACACTCTACCATAATTTATATCCTTATATAAATACGACCTTACCGATTAACTCAAGAGTCGACAAGATCTACGGCATCATGACGAGGCCCTCGTAACTAAGCGCTGCCCGTATACGAGTATGTATGTACGGTATCCGAATCCGTCTACGTGTTTTCAGAGAAAGGGAAATTGACAGCAAATTTGGGGGCTGTGTAGGGTTAGTTGGACTTAGTCCTTTGTTATTGATCGATGCATGCTTCGCCATGATTTCGATATCACGGTTCGGAGCGATCGCTAGGCCAAACTCTAATACTAACAGTTTCAAAGAGCCTTGTTCTTGAATGGACGATTCCTGCGAGGCAAGGCTGTGCCTGCTAATCTTCTAGTCACGTGTACTTGGAAATATGGCACATCACATGACCGAATGCCTAAAACTACCTACCTGGTGAGGGAACAAGCAGCATTCCAATCGAATTTAATGCAGCATCTACCTACCAGGTAAGTACGAAGCAATGATTCTGTCTGCGCGTTCATACTGACAGTGCATACAGGCTATTCACGAGTTATGTTTACAACTAGCGTATAGCTTGCTTACTTTCGACCTCGTATTTCCTACAAGTGCAGCAGATTGAGTTGATGAATCACCAAGGATCCTCAAAATCCTTCCCGTTGCTTCGCGCTTAGCCCTCGTTCTACGCAAAATCACTGCCACAATCGAAATCGAAAGTGTTAAGCTACGCTTCTTTGGGACATGGAGATCTCTGCTTACCCGCTGATCTGGGGTGCTTTCGTTCTTCAAGGTGTAATACCGGTAGTCAGGCAGACTGTGTTTCAGAGCCTGATCTCACGCGTAAATATTATCTCTGTTCCCTCTTGATATTCTGTTTCAATAGTCGAGTATGTTTCGTTTAATGTGGTAATCAACCAACCGTACCTGCATTCATTTTGTGCTGCTCGAGTACGTTTCTTGACTCTTGACGCCAATGAGTATGTTGTAGACGGCATAGCTCTGAAACAAACTTCCAATTGATCTAAGTTGTCCAACGAACATAAATCTACGATGGCAACCTCTGCCCAACGCCCACGATGGCAGAGAATTTATCGCCAGACTCTCATCCTTATTTACAAGAACTTCCTCATATTTTACAAAACACCTATCTTGTTAATTCTGCGCGCTTTGGTTTTCCCCATCGCTGTTGCGCTCATTTTCAGCTATCTCAAGCATATCCAAGAAATTGGATCGAGTTATGATGAACCATTTGGAATTTCCACGACTTCCTTCCCTGTCAAGGCCTTACCCGATGCCATGAAGGCTGCCTCCAAACACAAACTTGTCTTTATACGAAATGGCCTTTCGAATGAAACCCTCGGTCCAATTATCGATGGAGTGCTTGGGCAGTCTGGGATGGACTCAATGCAAGGTTATTCAGTTGACGATCCAAACGACCTCTTCTATCTGTGCCAGCAGTCTACTCAAGGGACCAGTGACTGCTTCGCAGCTGTCATCTTTCTGGCTTCAAACGATACAACGGTCGCGTATACTATTGCGCTTGACGACAAATTACTCTCGTCTTCTGGATATGGTAACTATCAAACTGATGACACAATCACGGCCAAGCGTATCCTGCCGCTGCAGTGGGCTTTAGATTCTCATATTGGTGGCTTTCAGACTGTCTCAAGGCCTTCGGTGCAACCTTATGGGGGGTCGCAGTATTCATCGCTATCGAGTGCATCAGCGCCTGCTACCAGTGATGAATTCTGGTATGTTTTCCTGTGCCGATGTTCATAATAAGTGACTGATTTGAGAGATTATAGGCTCTGGCTAGTCGGCGAGTTTGTTGCTCCTATCTTCATCTTCATCCTGATCGGCGTCGTGTACCATCTCGCGACTTTCGTAGCCACGGAAAGAGAGACTTCGATGGCCGAGCTGATGGCAGCCCAAAAAGTGTCAATCACACCCAGGATCCTATCAACATTCGTCTCGTTCTTCGCTGTCTACTCCCCCGGTTTTCTCATAAGCTCCATACTTTTGACGCAGATCCTGTTCACTAGAACATCCGACATCCTTTTCCTATGGCTCACACTCCTGGCTGGTGCTTCCATAATTGCTTCGTCGCACTTTGTGGCCTCTTTCTTCGCCAAGGCTCAGCTCGCCGGGCTCTACACCTCGACCATTGCGTTTGCACTTGCCCTCGTTACATTAGCCGCGTCTTTGACTAGCACCAACCCCCAGGCACAAGTTATAGCATTGGCTGCCATATTCCCACCCTGCACATACGCAACCCTCGTTGGCGATGTCGCAACAAGAGAGTACTACCTGCGGCACTTCTCTCTCGCACCAACCAGCACCAATTACATGTACGACAAGGAAACTGGCACCGAAGTAAAGTACCAATTTATGAGTGGATACCTTTACGTCGTTTTCTTTATCCTCCAGATTGTCGTCTACTCTGCTGCGACTTATGGCATTGAGCATGGCCTCTGGGGTGTGTCGAGGAACTTCAGTACGATCGAAGCCTCAAGTGACGTGGCTGTTCGCTGCACTGGTCTCTCGAAGACTTACTATGGGAAACGGCCGTGGTACTGGCCGTTTATGCATAAGGGCGGGCCGGTCAAGGCTGTAAGCGATCTTAATCTGGAAGTCAAGAAAGGTTCGGTCACATTCCTGCTTGGTCCAAACGGTGGCGGGAAAACTACAACGCTCAAGTGTGTTGCTGGTATGACTGCGATGGACTCCGGATCGCAACTAGAGCTCAATGAAGCTGGATTGGTCTTCGGTATATGCCCGCAAAGCAATGTAAGTGTTTAGGTAAACCGTATGTGACATCTGCTGATTAGCTCAGGTATTCTGGGAGTCACTTACTGTCCAAGAGCATATCAAAATATGGAGACAGCTCAAGACTGCCGCGTTTGAGGACCTTACGGTTGACGATGACGATGTCTTGGTGGAGTGCGACCTACTGGAAAAGGCCGGTGCTCGTGCCAAAACTCTCAGTGGTGGACAAATGCGGAAATTGCAACTTGCCATTTCATTCGTTGGGGGGTCGAAGGTCTGCTGTATTGATGAAGCGTCTAGTGGATTGGTAAGAATTCAACTTCTGTCATATGTCAGCTTATATCGTATTTTACGGCCGTCTCTCCTTCAGGAGGATATGCTAAGTAGCATGGGACATCAAACGTCCGAGAAAAGGTGCCGCTTTTTATGCCTAGCAAACCCACGGGTTATAATTTGCGGTCCTTCTAAGGGGAAGGCCGTAGAAGACGGATTTAAGGGAATATGCTAATCATCTCAAAGGACCCCCTTTCTCGGCGTAACATTTGGAACATCATACAAAAAGGTCACGCTCGGCGCACTATTCTTGTCACTACTCACTTCTTGGATGAGGCGGATGTTTTGGCTGACCACATTGCCATTGTTTACAAAGGTAGATTGGTTTGCGAGGGACCTGGAACCTCGCTCAAAGCACGATTTGGAGACAACTATTTAATTCGAAGTAACAATGATGTCGAGGACGACAGTCTGGTGTGGCAGTCTCCAAACTCTGCCGAAGCCACTAGAAAGATTCTTGAGTTGGAAGAGCTCTCGGAAGAGAACACCTTCAACGTGGTCTTTCCAACATTGGAGCAAGTCTTCCTCAAAGTCACTTCGGACACCGCGATCCGCGATCATGGCGGTGATGGTATTGTTGGCGAAGAGGAGAATTCAACCGTCGTTGACGAGAAGATATTTGCTCTGGAGCAAGAGAATGCAAGGGACATCGATCTTGACATTGGACATTCGGTTGGTCTTGCGAGACAAGTCTCGGCACTGTTCAATAAGCGATACTTGCTGCTTATGCAAAAAGCTGGCTGGATTTCCTACGGTATCAACCTCATAATCCCGATCATCATCGCCGCAGCCTTAGCAAAGTTCCTTCACAAATTCCCGGCCCTTCAGACATGCGCTACGAATGATCAACTTCTCCGCACGGCTTCCGGTGCCAGTGGTTCGTCTCCTTATAGCGCACCAACGTTCGCACCCCTCGAAGAAGCAACCATTCCTTCCATCTACGTATATACAGCATCTAGTCCTTCAGCTTACCTGTCGCCAAACACCCCAAAGGCAATTTTAGGCCCAACTTCCGAATGGAACAACACCGCCCAAGACGAGCTGTATGCATCGGTTGTCAGCCACTATTTCAGCAACTCAGGATCAAGATCCTTGACGAATAGCACTTGGCAGACCATGGAAGCTCTCACCACTCGAGTTTTCGTCAATACTGCACATGATATGATTGCGCAAATCAAAAACTTATCCCGGCAGTCGACTGTACCTTTTACCATATTTGCACCCTCAGACGGAGATGCGGTGATGTTCTACGAGACACTTCAGTACGAAGAAGTAATCGCGGAAAATATGATTGGATTTAGTATAATTACCAATCAGATCGCAAATAGTACCACGAAGACTGGAGTTGCGAAACAGATGATCCCGTCGATTCGATCAATGCGCTATGCCAAGAACAAAGTCGACTTTAGATCGGAGCCCATCGATTTCTTGATTGCGCTGTCGTTCATTGCTGCGGCAAGCATCGCAGTCATATACCCCGCATTCGAGAAGAACAATCGTGTTCGAGCTCTTCAGTACTGCAATGGTGTTTCGCCTTTTGCCCTCTGGCTTGGATACCTGCTTTTCGACCTCCAGCTCATTATCGTCCAGGCTTTCGTCGTTTGGGGGATTCTCTTTACGGGATCAGCTGCAAAGATTTGGTATGCCCCAAACTATGTTCTTGGAGTGTTTATCTTATTCGGTATTGCAACCTATCTTGGTACCTACGTGCTATCTCTTTTCACCAAGAAGGCAGCTTTTGCAATGGCAGCTGGTATTCATGTTCTGCTGTCCGTCTTATATCTGATTGGCTACGTCATGAATCAGTCGTTTGGCAATTCGGATACTCTTCACGAGACGTATACAGCGATTCAATATGCTGTTGGCTTGACGTCTCCAGGTGCCAATCTTCTAAGATCCTTATTCGTAGCCAATAACAGTTTCGAGATCCTGTGTGGCAAGTACGGAGTCGCAGATACCAGCAACCCGTTCGCATATGTCCGGTATGGAAGTGTCTACGCAAACCTAATCATCCAAATCATCTTCCTCGTCGCCTTCCTTGGGATATACGAGTACGGCAGCGCAGACTGGGTACGTCGAAACATCACCAACCGCGGAGTTCCCGCTCGCCTCCACTACATCGTCGAGTCCAGCAACGAAGACAATGCCGCGGCGCTTGCGGAGAAGAACGCCAGGGCCAACAAATCGCAAATCCTCGACGTCTCCCGCATCTCCAGATTTTTCGGCAAGGTCTTCGCTGTTGAGAACGTTTCCTTCTCCATCTCCCAGAACGAAACTCTTGCTCTGCTCGGCGGCAACGGTGCGGGGAAAACAACAGTCATCAACATGATTCGCTCCGAACTAAAGCCCGACTTCGGCAGTATCCATCTCGATGGCGTATCTGTGCAAAAAGATCCGCACCGCGCAAGGTTAAACATGGGTGTCTGTCCTCAAGACGACGCGATTGATAACTTGACCGTACGCCAAACGCTCAACTTCTACGCCACCGTCAAAGGTCTCAAAAAGGTTGTTGGGAATGTGGACAAAGTGCTCAATGCACTCAACATCGCTTCCTACCAAGACCTGACCGTCAAAGCTCTTTCCGGCGGCACAAGACGTAAGCTCAGTGTCGCTATCGCCCTTCTCGGCAATCCCCGCGTTCTGCTGTTGGACGAACCGAGTACCGGCCAAGACGCAGGAGCTAAACGGATCCTATGGAAAGCTCTGCGGGATATCAGTGCCAACCGCGCGATTCTGCTCACGACGCATAGCATGGAGGAAGCGGAAGCGCTCGCTACAAACGTCGCGATCATGGGGACCAAGATGCTGGCTACCGGTACTCTTACTTCCCTGCAAGAAAGCCACGGTGGCGCGTATAGTGTTCGCGCTGTCAGAGCCCCGGGCACGAATGCGCTGGAGGTGAAGCAGCTTGTGCAGGAGCGGTTTGGGGGGCGGGTGGCGAATTATGTGGATGGGCATGGGCAGGTCAGCTTCAATCTGCCGCATGACAAGCGCGCGTTGGGGGCGATTATGAGGATTATGGAGGAGTTGAAGGGGGATGCTGTTGAGGAGGAAGGACATGTGGAAGGGAGTGCGGCAGG
>QGMI01000254.1:0-42630 GCA_007821535.1 Lachnellula occidentalis | reverse complement strand
ACTATTTGTCGAGATATAGGGTATTGGAGGTATTATAGGTTATGTGATCTAGTCACATGACATCGCGTAGCTTAGTCAGCGAAGAGTGTAAAACCTCTTCGCTTCTACAACCTCTACTAAGAATGCTAAGCAATATCAACTAGAATACCAAATTAGTCTTACTATATAGTAATAAGTAATCAATTATCTAATACCTAAGATACTAATACTAATCAGTAGTTTATCTCATAGGAGATAGCTATAGAGTAGTAAGGTTTTAACTAGAAGAGATAGAAAATAGTACTAGGCTAACTAACTAAAATGATATACCTATTTCTTATACTAAAGAATTATAATAATAATATCTATATACTCTTCTAGCCTTAACTAATTAAGTATAGAGAAGTCTATAGATATTATTATCTAGAAGTTCAAGAGCTCCTATATACTAACTAACTAGTTAATAGAGCTATATCTACTATATAGAATAACTTATTTTATAAGCTCTTAGATTAACTAACTGAAATGATAAAGTAGCTATTCCTAGACTAACTAACTATAATAAAGGAATGATTTATTAGGAAGTAATATACTTTTAAAGCTATATAAGCTTCCTCTTCTCTCCTAAAAACCTTTAAATTTTCTATCCTAAATTTACCTCCTCTAGGTCTAAAATACCTAAAGAAATAATAGTCAAATTGAGTAATAATAATAGTACTAACGATAGTAGAGAAGGTAGAGCCCTAAGCCTTAGAAGTATACCTCCTATTTATTTATAAGCTTTGATATTAAGTCTAGATGCTTAGCTACTCTAGAGAAAACCTTGCTAAGGCTGACCTATCATAATCCTAATTCTACTGAAATACGCTTATAAGGTAGATAAGAAGACATAGGGATAACTAATAGACATCTCTAATATTAATAATATCAAGTATACTATACTAAATAGCTTCCTCGTCTACTATATATGCCTCTACTTAATAAAATAATAGAAAGATAAGGCATTATAAGACTTCTTTCAAACCTATTTCAAGGGATAGAAGGTAGAAACATTTATTGATTATAATAAGAATAATGTCCTAACTTTATAAAGCAACCTATAAAAGAATAAGGTCTTTATAAGTAAAGAAGGAGATATACAAGATGCTCTAGTAGACGTCTTAATAGAAGAGAGGAGATATTAATAGACTAAGGAAGACGTAGTAATATAGCTATGAAATTGTCAAGAAGACTATATATTAGGGTAGTAAATAGGGATACATTCTAGGGATGCCCTTATAAGGCTCTAATATACAGGCTATCTAGTATGGCGCTAAGGAATGGAGCGCTAGGCCTTACGTAATCACGTATACACGTGATAGAATCTAGGGGTTCGAAAAAGATATCGGCATCCTTATTAACCTTATAGCTACTTAAAAGTAAGCTAGTATAGATAAAAGAAAGTAAGGAAAGTATATCCTTTATACCTACTATTACTATAGCAATATAGGTCTTGCTATACTAAAGTAGAATACTATAAAAGTCATATAATACTACTTGAAAATTTATCATACTGCCTTATAATCTCAAATCAGCTTATTACACTCTAGTAACTTAACGTTAATCTATATGTCTTACTCTAGCCTATACCTATCCTATCTTACTAGGTACTATATCATAATGCCTCTACCTCTTTTGCTAATACGCTTATTAAGAAGCTTTTTAATACTCTAGAAGTCCTTAGAAACGCTAATTACAAGAGGCTCTTATAAGAAAGGGCGCTTATAAGAATTAGTATCTAGTAGTAAAATAGGTTCTAGATAAGCGATTAAGAAGACATTATAGATCTAGTAATGCTAAGGGAGGTCTAGGTAATATACAAGTTATTCGATTTATTTGATAACTTAAAAAGGTCTAGTATATTACTAGCTAAGCTTCTTATTCTTAATTACAGGCAGATTATATCCTTTATAGAAGCGAAGTAGCGCCTAATCACCTACTTTAAGGAATATAGCTATATAGCGCTAGTCGTAAGCAGCTTTGTCTTAAAGCTTGATAAGGTCAAGTATATCTTAGACTTTAATATAAGCTTAAGGGAGGTCAATCTTAGAAGCCTTATTTGCTAGATTAGGCGTAAAGTTAGGCGTGAAGCTATAGATGATCTTATTTAGGGTCTTTCCTATTAAACTAATAAAGTTATTAAACTTAGCTTAGATATAGGAGAGTATCTTAAGCTATTGCTAGATATCTTCTAGGATAGCAAAAAAGTATTACATTACTAGCTCGATCTACTAATTAGTTCTCTTACTAGCTCTATCTATCTAGAGGTAGTAAGCTATACTATAGAATAGCTAGACGCCTAGTCAAGTAAAAAGCTAGGTCTAAAGTATAAAGAGAAACTTAAGATTATAGTTTAAGATAATAATCTTTAGTATACCCTAGTCTATAATCTAAAGGCGCTTAATTAGCATATCTATCTATTACTATACTAACTAGATCTTTATACTAGGGATTAAGGTAACGCGCTTTAAGAACTTATAGGTAGTACTTATTACTATGTCAAATCCTTTATATAAAGTAAGAAACGTAAGAATGAAGTTAATAGTAATTGTATAGAATAGTACTAGTAGTAATAAGATTGGCTAGAGGCTTCTATATAAGGAATAGCATCTTATCCCCATAATCTTATAATTAAGGCATATGCTAATAAACTTCTAAACATAGTAAGGAAGCTTATTAATATACTAGGAAGTTCTAGCTTAATTGTAAGTATAAGTAAAGCTATAATATGATTTAAGGGTATGCTCTATATAAAGGATATTAGCGACTATACTCTCTAGGATATAGAAGTAGGAATAATTACTAATATACTAGATAAGGCTATTATTAAGCTTAAACTTCAGCTCTACTTTATTATTATCTAGAGCATTATTATCTTAAAGCTAATAGCAGACCTTATTCCACATATTATTAATAGAATATCTATTAATAATATATTGCTTAAAGTCTTCACTTAGATTACAAAGTGTAGTAGTAAAGTTATAGCTACTTAGATGATTAAAATCTAGCTCTATAGTTATTATAAGCTTCTCTAATCAAGCTACTAAGAGTCTAGAAAGAGTATCTAGAATAATATGATTAATACTAGGCTTATAGGTGATTTTAAGATCGAAGGACTAGAGGTAGTTACTAGCTTAAACTAATAGCAAATTAGAGCAGTCTATGCTTATTGTTTTTATAGACTTCTACTTTACAATTGCTATAATAGTACTATGATTAGTAAAGACTTAAGTCGCGCTATATGATAATTCAACTATATAGCAAATCTTCCAAATTGACTAGCAAATGCCTACTATTTCTAACTCTATTAGCTAGTACTTCTCTTTAGCTATTAAGAGCAGATAACTAAGGAAAAGAATTAGCTAGATATTAGCTTTCTAGAGATATTTGCTAGTTAGAAGTTTAATTCCTTCCTTTATATAATAAACTATTACTCCTATACTAAATTCTTTTAAAGAATCGATATTAATATAGAAGGTTTAGGTAGGATTATAATAAGAGAGATATATTAAGGTCGATAATACTTCCTAAAGCTTATAAAAGGAGACTAGCTCTACTTTAGTAGGGTTAATAATCTTCTTCAAGCTTAAGTAGCGTTTTTAAGTTCTTTCCTTTAGTAGCATATTGCGAAGCAGATCTATCTTTAGCTTTTAAAGTAGCTCTACTAGTATTACATAGAATGACATATATTAATAAAGCTAGCTAGTAAGACCTAGGTAGTACTCAAGGGCCTAGAGGGTCGCTAGGAAGTCGAGACTAGTAATAGCTTCTAATTTGTCAGCTATTATGATAAGGCCTAAACTATCAATATATTAACCTAAAAGTCGTACTAAAGGGTAGCTAATAAATATCTTTAAAGGCTTAATTAATATACGTATTTTGTAGAAGATAGCTAAGACCTACTCTAAGTACTTTATATGCTTCTTAATTGTCGTAGAGAAAATGACTATATCATTGACGTAGGCATATAAGAAAGCTTGATATAGCCGAAGCACTTGATTAATCTATTATTAAACATAAGCTACAAAGTTCTTAAAACCTATTATAGTAATATTAAAATGCTCCTATCCTCTATAAGTAATGACTATAAGCTTATAATAATCTTCTAGTACAACTTGCTACTAGTAAAAGAAGCTAGCGCAATCTAAGATAGTAATAAACTTCGCGCTATAGACTATACTAATAATATCTAATTAAAGAGGGATAGGATAAACGTTAAGGAGTATTATTTAATTAAGACTACGTAGGTTAATAATAACCTTGCTAATATGATTACTATTAGGCCTTATCTTAAAGATGACAAAAATAGGAAAGGAGAATAGAGTTTAGATATTAGACTATAATATTTTACTTTTATTATAAAGCTCGTTGAAGGTCTTATTAATTAAGTCCTTAGCTATATTTCCTATAGGATAGACCTTTACTTCCTTAGCTAGAAGGCGCTACTCTTAATCAGAGTAAAGTAGGACCTTCATATACTCCTTAGAGGGAATGTTAATAAAAGTCCCTATATCTATAAAAACATCGTAGTACTAGGAAATAACGTTAATAATTACTTAAACGTTATCTAAGTTTTCTTCGCTAAAGATCTTAATGCTATTATTTATTATAACTTCTATAAAAGTAATCAGAATAGTAGTTATAGCCTAGGGAGCATTAAATTAAGATATGATATCTAAAAAAGGAGGCTAAGTAAGCAAGTTTTAGGGAAAGGATGAAACTTGAGGCGCGCTTTAGGCTATTAAAAGTATATTTAACTTTATAAAAGAGCTTAAAGTAGTATAGTTTAAGGTAGATTGACTAATTAGAGCTATTCTAATAACTATTAGAGCGTGCTTAAACTATCCTCAAGTACGTGAGCATAGTATATACTTAGCTAATAGAGCTAATTATGTAGTAGTCTTATCTATAATAATAAGTATTAGGTCTTCTAATAGTAATTAGCTCTACATATCGCAATTAGGCATTACTATAAAGGTAGCTACTAATATAGTATACTTATTATTAATCTTAAAGATATGTCCTAAGTACTAGTTCCTCTTTATCATAATCTTAATATTAGTCTTATTCTTAATAATAATATATTAAGTACTACTATTAACTATATAAGAGAATAAAGAGACGTGATCTATCTACTCTAGCTAAAAAAAGAAATCTCTATTAACTTATAGAAGAGTAGTAATTAGAATATACATTATTAAGTATAAGGGAATTACTATCAATTTGAGCATATAGATAGGACAAGCCTACTATAAGGCTCCTCAGTAGAGAATAACGATGATAGGGACCTTGATCGCTAGCTAAATAGACCTAAAGTAAAGGTGTAATACCTTAAGATTAAGCTTAACCTACTAGGGGACTATAATATTAGTACTAATAAGCATATTAGCTAGAAGCTTCTTAATAATATAGAATTCATAGATGACCTAGGCCTCGAGTAGCGAAGTTATCTTAGAGTTATATCTAGGGATTCATAGAGTCAAGATAATATACTTATTAGTACTATGAGAATTGCCTTTAATACCTTTAACTATAAATAATAAAGCTATTATACGAATTTTAGTATCAGGTAATATCTTTTATAGCTATTTGCGATTAATAAGTAAAGTATTACAACTAGTATCCTAGTACGTAGTATTAGTAGGACTATTCTTCATAAGATGAAGGTAGACTATAAGATAGGTATATCCTTAATATCTAAGGCCTATTTCTAAATTAAGGGGAAGGATAGAAGAAATAACTTCCTCTAAATCTTAGGCTTTAAGTAGCTTCTATAATCAATCTAGCGACTTCTATTAGGTCTTATACTTAGCTCTAGCCTCTAAAATATACTTAAAAAGCTTACTTTAGAAAGAGAAAGAACTATTGCAAATTATATAAATATACTAGACCTTAAGCTTGATTCTAGCCTTAGTAAAACTAGCAACTACTATTAACCCTATAGAAGAGCTACCCTTAGATTATAAGACTTAAGTATAAGATAATAAGCTTTAGCTAGCAAAAGGGGAGATATCTAATAGTAGTCTAGTAGAAGGTAATTAAGTAGGTACTTAGGAGGGTAACTAAGAGGGTGTCTTAAATGTAGGGTAATAAGGCTTAAAATACAGCTTAAAATATAGCTAAGAGTCGTATCTATATAATACGTCGGTACTATAATCCTCTTCTAGATTATAAGACTAGGTCTTAATATAGTAACTAGATATATTATAGCTATTAGTATCATACTATCTATCCTCGGCATAAGCCTAGTTAGCTACTAGTAGTAGAGGTACTATTAGTACTAGTTAAGGTCGCTAGCGCCAAGATACTAAAGCTAGGCCTAATGTAGGAGAACTACGAGGTTGATACTATTAATACGATTATGGAGGGCCTTATTAATTATATTACTAAAATATTAGATTGCCTACTAGGGGCACATTTGATCGATATTCCTAATTCTAGGGCTAGAAAGGAGGCTAATTATTCTAATAGCTTCTACTATAGCTACTACGATAGCTGCCTCTAGGAGTAAAGCTTTAATAACTAGGAGAGTTATAAGCTTGGCACCCTTAAGAATCTAGAAATGTATATGTAATTGCTAATATAATAACTTATTCCTAGTACGTAGCTAGCGTAGGGAAAAGCTTAAACTAGTTATATTAATATACTTGATAGAGATCCATAAATGTAGGCATTATTATCTCTAATAAAGGCTCTAGGATATTGCGTCTAAGATTAGGATAGATATACTTCTAGGACTAATAGACTAAGTAGAAGTTATTATAGAACCTATAGGCTTAGCAAGCATTCTAAATAGAAGTAATATAAGAAGCTATGCTCTTCTTATTCTAACAATCCTTGATAGTATAGTAAGTAGTTATTAAACGATCTATTATTAAAGAAGGTATTAGCTTAAATCGTTTTTTAAGGTAACCTAGGAAGCTATCTTAAGTATAAGCTTAGAGGTAGCCAATTCGCTAGACATTATTAAGAATATTATCCTACTAATTATAAGCGTCTCCTAATAGGAGGCTATTAATGCATTTAGAGACCTTGTTCTAGTTATATATAGTAGTAAGGTTATTAATATAGTTATAGAACGAAAAGATATCGCTATAGTAGCTCTTGCTATCCTTAATAATAAAGTCCTTAAGACTATAAGTTAGAGGCTAATTTAGGTAGAAGTAACTAATATCATTAGCGCGAATCTTTAATACATTTTAATCTTACTTTTTGCTAATTAATAATCAAGTAAAGAGAGATTCTAGGCCTTTAGGAGGTACTACTATCATAGGCTTGTCAGATAGCATATCGCTAGTAATAGAAGGATTAGATAAAGGAACGAATTAAGGCTAAGATACTCGCTATACTAGGCGCAAAAGGGGGCATATAGGTGACACTAGAAGTAGAGAGTTTTTATAGTCTCTCTAAGTTTCTTTAATATTTCATTAGATAGCAATGTCTATTAAACTACCGTTTATAGTAAAAGAACTTTCTAGGTAGGTCTTATACTCTTTTAGCTAATACTTAAAGATTAACCTAGGGGTATAAATAGTCTTAGTCCACTTAATAGGGAAATTAAGACTCCTTTTAGTAGAGTATCAAGGGGAAAGTTTAGTCTAAAAAGGCTTAAGTTTAAAGAACTTTCTTGCTAACTCGTTATTAATAACTAAAGCAATAGATATAATACTATTATAGTAAAAAGCAGCAAGAGTAGTAGTAGTTTCCAAGAATAGAGTATTATATAGTAACATTAAAGATAGATACAATTAGGTAAAGAATAAAGGTACTAGACTAATATAAATAACTTTATATAAAAGTAAGGCTGAAAAAACTTAAAAAATGATTTAAAATAAGCATAAGAAAAGCTTTAAAGCTTGCAATATATATAGTAGAAGTATAGAATAGGGTAGAAGGTATATTAAAGGTCGTAGGTAGGTTAGAGGAAAGTAGATCTTAAGACTAGGGAGTAGGCGATTTTTTAGGATAGATTAGGCGTTTTTAGCGCGTTTTGTAAGTGTTTTATAGGTGTTTTTTAATCGATTTTATTAATATCACTAGACTATAACTAATAGTTCTAAAGCCTCCTAGTTCTTTATAACCTCTAATAATAAGGAACTAGATTACTAAAAGCATTACTACTAATCTATCAGGAAGACTATATATTAGGGTAGTAAATAGGGATACATTCTAGGGATGCCCTTATAGGGCCCTAATATGCAGGCTATCTAGCGTAGCGCTAAGGAATGGAGCGCTAGGCCTTACGTAATCACGTATATACGTGATAATGAAATAGTATATACTTCTACTCTTATACAAACCTAAAATATAAGAAAAACTTTACTTCTATATCTTTCTTATTATATCAACCTTTCTAATAGATATTGCTAAGACCCTCGACTATAAAGAAACCTCTATATAGATTAGGCATTCTAATAATAGTCTAAGAATAAGTCTAAGGACGTTTATATACTTAATAGAAAGATATCCCTAAGAGGGATAAGAGACCTAATAAGCCTAATAATATAGAGAAGACTAATAAGCCTAATCCTTAAAAGTCTAATATAATGCCTATTATTATCAATCAAGTTAAGAAGGCGTATAAAGATAACCTTTCTCTTTAATAAAGGATTAATGATCTAAGAGGCAAAAACCTTAAAGAGGTAGTAAGACTTAAAACATTATTTACTAGCAAGATAGAGCATAAAGTAAAAATGTCTTATCTTATTAACTTGCAATTTAAAGTAGTTTAGTATAAAGAAGATTTAGCTATAGTATTTAAATGAGATTAAGCTTAATATGCTTTCTATTCCCTAGAATGCTATAAGTCCCTAAATTACGGTAAATTAAAGAGTAATAGCGATTATAGTAATCGTAAGAATACTAGTAGTATTAGAAATAGTAGTAATTGTAATAACCTTAAGTAGAATATACTACTAATTCTTCCTCCCTCCTAGTAAGGAGACTTAGAATATAGAAGTATAGTACTTCTAGTACTAAATGACAAGATTATCATAAAGTAAATAATTAACTTATTAAAGCTATACTATAATAAGAAGTAGAAGTATAGTAGTAGAATATATAATATACTTGGCCCTAAGATTAAGATCTTCTTTAAGAACTATACTAACGTAAATTTCCCCTTTTATCTATATTACTAAGCTTTTTCAACTATGCTAAAAGATAATATATTAGAGTTCTACTATAATACTCTCGCTAGAAAGCAGTTGAACTTTCACTCTCTTATAAAGTATATATAAGAGGAATTTGAGATACTAGAGAATTACTAATAATATATAGTAGAATAGCATAATACGTCGCTTCTAAGCATTATGCAAGAACTAGCTAGTAATGATAAAGATATACTAGAGTATCTATAGATACTCTTTAATCGATTAGCGAAGATCTAAGTATGTCTAGCTCTTAATTACTAGAGCGAAAACACTCTTTAAGACTAAGTTATTACTACCTATAATAATATTAAGAAATGCAAGATATGTATCTTTACTTCTATAAATACCTACTATAATATTTATACTTAATTGCAATTAGTAATTATAGTATAATTAAAGGAGAGAAGATTAGGAAAGCAAGTAATAAAGAATAGATAGTAGTACTAATTTGTTTTTAAAAATAAGACTAAATCTGATTAATTCTATATAGATCAGACCTTTAGTACTAGTAAAAGCGCTTTCTACAGTCTCTTAAGAAGTAATAGTAGCTATTAAGGTCACTCTAACTTTCAGAATAGTAATCAAGGCCTATAGATATCATTACTATAAAAGAAGTACTATATATATTACAAAGAAGGCTACTAGTCTATAAAGTACTCGAAGGACGAGAGAAATATAGTATTTGCAAAGTTTAAAGAGAAGTTGAATAATCTTAATGCTTTATATACGAAGTATAATAGCTTCTTAATAGAAGCTAAAGATATTAATAGCTTCTAGTCTAATAATAATAATATAAGAGAACGACTCTATAGAGCTTATATAGGAAATGAAAATAATAGTAATAATGATAATAATGAAAAAGAGGTTTATAGTAACTAATTCCTTATAGAATATAGAAGTATTAATAGCTTAAGTACTATAGTAATTCTTATAGATTAATTAACCTTGTACGCTCTTATAAGAAGTAATATTTTTATTAAAGAAGGAAAGCAATATGAGATAGTCTTATATTGCAATTTTATATCAAAATTGTCATCTGAATCGCTATCTGAATTGCTATCTGAATCGCTTCAATTTCCTGAATCGTCTGTTTTTGTAGAAGGCGATTCGCTTAGCGAACTACTAAAGGTAAGCGTTTCGCCAGAAGTAAGCGTTCTGCCAAATATAGGCGTTTCGCTTAGCGAATCACCTCTAAGAGTAGGCGTTTTGCTTAGCAAGATACCCCTAAAATTACTCCTAGAATTACCTTACTTTAGATCGATAGTATTTATATTTAAAGACCGCTACTTATTAGAGCGTTTCTATAAGATTATGCCTAATAGCAGTATAGTAGGAGTCTCTATAGTAGGTAAAGGCTAATATATTGTACTAATAAAGCTATTCCTATATCTTAAAATAAATAATAACTTAGTAGGAAAATATACTATCAAGTTTAGCAAAGGTATAGCTATATTAAAAGGCATAGTCTACATCCTAACCCTACTTAGACTAATTACCTTTTATATATTACTAATAAATACCCTATTCTTGCTTTATATTAGTAATATAGATAAGCTAAAGGTTAGGCTAGATAACCTTGAAAATGTCCTAATTTAAGACGATTTGAGAGTCCTAGTTATATAGAAATAGAGATATCTCTAGATACTTTTAAACTAATTAGAACAGATAGTTACCTACTATTATCTAACTAATAGCAAGCTTTATTAACTCTATTACTATTTTAGATACCTATCAATTTAAAGACTCTCTAAGATTTTAAAGCGAGCTAGCTATAACCTAGATACTAAGGCTATTTAGAAGCTAATAGAATACTATTACTAATACTAGAAAAACTAGAAGGTATCTAGTAGATTCAAGTTCTTACTTTAAGATAATTATAACTTTAATTTTAAGGTTATTATAAATATGCTTTAGATTAATATAAAGCCTATACTATAAGTAGTCGATTTAGCTATAGGCTTTTAGGCTACGAGATTCCTAGATAATATATCTACTAGATATATATAGGATATACTAAAGCTATACTAGATCGATTTATATCAAGGACTGCTAGATATAGTAGTTTATGATATAGGTACTAATTTTATAGCTATGCAATTTAGATAACATACTAGATCTATAAGAATTCAGGTTAAGGAGATCCCTATTAAGGCCTATAACTTGATTAGGAAGGTAGAGAGATATTATACCTCCTTCTAATAAGCTTTTATAATACTCTATAGCAAATTGTAAAGGATATTACATTAAGATAATATCCTTTAAATGGCTATAAAGGCTATGAACGACTTAGTAGGCCTAGACGGCTTAGTACCTACTCTATTCGTTTTTAGGGCCTACCTACGAATAGTAGATAACTTACTACTATTACTGAATATCACTATACAAGCTGAAGCAATTTAGAAGGCTATAAGTAAAGTATATTAACTACATATTATATAGCAAGTTGGCAATACTCTTGCGATAAGAAACGGCCTAAATACTTCTATAATTCTCTTCCTTCTCTTCTAATTAGATATCCGCGTCTTCTATAAAGACGAAGGCTAGATAGGACTATTTAAGCTAATTTCTATAAATAGAGAAATATGTATTATTATACTTCTTAGCAGCCTGATATAATTCTATACTACTATTATTAAGGAATGGCATATAAATGAATATAGTAATAAAGTTGACTTTCCTACTAATTTAGAACCCTAATAAGTAGTATAAGGAGAAATCGATCTAGATATCAAGTAAGTACTAGAGCTACTACCTATAGACGCTAATAACGCTATACTAGTACTAGAAGACGCGCTAGTAGTAGAGTCTAATAATAAGGCTAGAGAGTCTCTTCTAGTATATTAGTATTATTATAAGGTACTAGTATAAAAGCAAGGCTATAAATGCCTAAGAAGATTAAAGAATAAGCATCGCCTAATCCCTAATTTAGATATAAAAGTCATATATATCATAGTACGGGAAAGTAATACTAAGATCATATAGACCTTTATAATAGTAAAAGAGAAAGGAGACCTTAAGCTAGCTATCAAATTAAGGTAGTAGGAGTATATTACTATACCTAGGAAGCTATTTAAGGCTTTATAAATAGTAGAATTTAATAGCTTATTAGGATAAGGAGTCTTCTACTTTATTATCTACGACCCTAAAGTACATAGTTATATACGTATCTTTAAAGCTTATATAGTTAATAAAGTCAAAAGGAAGGCTATAGATAAGCTATATAAGAAATCGAGACTTATGATTATAGGCTATAGCGACCGTAGGAAGGAGTTTATTTTAATATAATCGCTAACAATTCAATATACTAGCTAGCGCGTACTAGTAGTACTTGCCCCCTTATTAATACTACTAGGATTTTTGCTATAGCTATAAGATATTACTCAAGTATATACTCAATCCAAGTTAGACCTAATTAGAAGCATTTTAGTATACTTACTACTACAATTTAGATACTATCGAGGGGTTAATAAGAGATATGTACGTCCCTATAGTACGTAACTTGCAAAAGTAATAATATTATAAAATATAAGACTAATAGAAGGGCAGGAATTATATAATAAAGAAGAGGGTCGATTCAAAAGAGTATATATTCAATAGCTAGCTAATCTAGCAATTATAGAAGAACTTATAGCTATACTATAGTTAGGTTATCTAACTAGGCTTTATCCGGCTAGGCTAGCCGGCCTACTTTAGTAAAAGATAGAGGGTAAAAGATAGAGCGCAAAATCTCCCTACTATATACGTCCTTCCCTTAATTCAATAACCTACTTAGCCCTCTGAGCTATTATCTAAAAGTAATCTATATATATAAATTTAAAGCTTTATGCTTTTATCTATCCTAAAACTAAGCAATTAAACTAACTAAATAAATAATAACTAGCTACTTCTATACTAGTTTCTTAACTTGCTTACTCTTTTATATAGCTATTATAAGAGTAGCTAGAACCTTATTACTTCCCTTCTTCTTCTTTAAAGTTAGAAGCTTATTTGCTTTAATAGTATTAGTTGTAGTAGGCTCCTCTATAGTAGCTTTTACCTTAGCTTCTACCTTCTCCCTAGCAAATTACTTAGTAGTATCCTTAGGTTCTTTTATAAGATCTTCTACTATCTTTCTAATATCCTAAGAAATTGTCTATAGAGAACTATTACTATTAGTTAATATAGGGATATATAGGATTTCTTCTTCTTCTACTTCTATAAGGTTTATCTCCTTAAGAATAAGAGTAGGTCTACCTTTATTTATAGGTTAGATCTATTCCTTAGAAGTAGGAATAGGTCTAACTCTAGGATCTTTTACTACCTTATCCCTTAAAGGTTCAACTGTAGTTACTAAATAAGTATATAGTTTTTAGATAGTAGTATTTATAGCTTTAGTTTTTACTATAAGCTTTTCTTTTAGAATAAGGCTCTTAATCTAGTACTTATAGTTATAAGGGGTTTTGCTTAACTACTATACATCGATATTAATTAGCTTTTAGATATTATCTCCTTACTTCTACTAAGTATAGAATAAAAGGGTTTTGAATATAATATGCTCTTTAGCTTCGAAGGTTTTCAAAACTTTAAGTACCTTAGCTATAGCTTTCTTAGCCTATTTCTATTAAAACGCGGATATCTCTTTAAGGTTATAATTTAGTACCTTTATCTATAGCTCCTAAATATCTTCCTAAGGAATTTTACTAGCAAGTACCTTAGAAAGGTTACTAATCTATTAAAGTATTAAGGTTAGAAATTGATAAGTAGGAGGATTAAGGTTAGCCCTAAAGAGAGTCTTCTTAGAGATAATATAGCTATTCTTATTATTTTTACTAAACGTAAAGCTTACTTTCTTGCTATTCTCATATAGTCTAGTAGATAAAGAGGCTATTAGACTAGAAGAATAAATGATTAAATCCTTCCTAGTACTAGTACTATCATTAGATATAAACTAATATAGAGTTCTAACTTAGGTATAAAAAGTCGACCTAGTCTCAAGTTCTATATCCTTATTCTCTATCTAATACCCTTATTTATCAAGCTTTTATTTCTTACCTCTTATCCTAGCAAGCTATTAAAAATAAAGGTACTTAGAGAGGTATCTATTACAAAAATTGATATTAGTATCTTATATAATATCATTACGGATTTCCTTGAGTATAGAGACTAAAACTCCTTCTCCTCCTTATAAAACATTAATATTAATAACTAAGTTAGGAGCATTTCAAAAACTATATAGATTACCTTTAATCTATATAGTATTAATGATTTCTCTAGCTTTAAAGATCCTCGCGTAAAAAGGGATAGTATAAAGGTCTCTCTTATAGTCTTCTTAGAGTCCTATATAGATAGTATAATTATAGGGATCATATAAAACAAGCTATTAAATAACCGATTAAAATATTAGATTATAGTTAATATTAAAGCTTATAATCTTCCTAGAGTAGTACTTGATATACTCGAGTTGTAGCTTTAGACCTATAGTAAGTTCTTTATAAAAGTTATTAAAAAACTAGTAGTTTCTCTAGTACTACTTGAGATATTCGTCCTTAGTAATAGTAGAGGATATAATACTACTCTCCTATATAGTAGTTTCGGGAATAGGGGCTAGAGATACGTTTACTAGTCTTTTGCCTTTATAAGAAAGTATAATAAAGTTATTAATCTAGGTCTTATAGTAGTACTTAATAAAAGCATTATTATAATCGAAGAACTCCTATATTATCAAGCAGTTTCTAATAAGTTCTTTAATAGAGGAGTACTCTATAGTAATATCTAAAATTTCTTCAAGTTAATAGAGTATAATAACCTTAGTAGAAGTAGTATTAACTATTAGTATTAGATATTAGGAAAGAAGTTTCAAATGATAGGTATAGACGTCTAGTCTATTGTATATAGCCTCCCTCAGGAGCTTTACCTCTTGATTAAAGTCGTATTTGCTAGTTTTAGCTAGCTCTACTTTTTATAGGTCTAGAAGATTATAATAGTAGATATCTCTAAGATATAGTTTCTTTATCTTAGGTTCCTTATTAGTTTTATCTACTAGCTCTCCTTCTTTATTAACTATTTCGAGGACTTTGCCTAACTCTAGTTTGGGTTTATTAATTAAAGTTTAACTTAAGACTGAGAATACTATATTACGGTTCCTCTTTCTCTTCTTAGGGGCCTAGCTTTCTTCTAGTTCAGCTTCTTCAAAAGGCTCCTTATCTTTATATCAAACCTTATTATTAAAACTAAAGGGCTAGGAGTACTTATCCTTAAGCTCGACCTATTATAGTACTAAGATTCTAGAAAAGGAGAATGTAATACTATATCTAACTAGGTCTATTCGAAGAGGATTCATTAATAAGTCGATCTAATTTTCCTTATTATAGATAGTAATAGCTTAATCTAGGACTTTAGATCCCTAGTTAGGATGTCTACTACCTTTCTATCCTTTTATAAAATATACCTATAGTACTTAGTTTAATACTATAACTATATCTCTATATTTGACTTCTATATTATTAACTTTCATAAAGAAGATAACTGCCTTAAGCTAAGTATTTCTTCCTAGTAATATAGAATCAAGGTATATTATAATTTCCTTTCCTCTTATTAAATTACTAAATGTAGTAGTAATCTTTTCTCTAGCTATATTAACCCTTGACTTAATATTAGAGATTCTCTTATACTCCTTAAAAGTATCTACCTCCTTAATCTTAAACTCTTTTCTTAATAAATTAGTATACTTAAAATAGGTACTCTTATTAACCTACTCCTAATACTTAAGATAGGTATCTTCTATATTAATCTTGCCGACCCTATAAACCTCTACTTCTTATGATTATAGTAGAAACTGATCTTTAGGTTAGAAGGATAGTATAATATCTTTAAAATCTTCTAAGTAGAAGAGTATATCTAAGCTAAGGCTAAGAGCTTTATCTTTTGCCTCTATAAGAGTAATTCTAGCTATTATACTAGTTTGAGAGTTGCTTTTCATAAGCTTATTCTAGGGTAGAGTAGTGCTTAGACTAATAGATTCTATAGAAGCACTTATTTTGAAATAAAGTACTTTTCTAGGGTATTAAATAGTATAGAAAAGAAGGTATTAGAATAGGTAAATTGTAAAGGTTTAAAAAGCAGAATCTAGTAATAGTAAAGCTTTAAAGCTATATAAGGAGTTTGATTATAATAAAGCTCCTAAAGGTCAAAATATCTTAAAGTAATCTAATAGAAGGTAAATATAAGGTTCAACCTTAAAGAAAAGATTATAGAAATAGTAGTAATAATAGTATAGGAGTACTTATAGAATAAAGACTTACTAGCAAGAATCTATACTAAAGTAGTTATTATTATTATTATTATAAGTAAGAGGATTTACTAACTTAAGAGTCTCTAATTAACTATTCTCTTAAAACAAGTATAGAAAATGTAATTAGGAGTAGGAAAAGAAGAGGATTGCTTTATGATTCTTATATAGCAAGCTTAGAAGGTTCTTAATAGTATAGAGAGTATTTAGAAGTTGAGGATACATTATTATTATAATATAGAGTCGAAGGTATAGAAGCCTTTATTAATATTACTTATATAGGTAATTCTTAGTACTAATAGTAATAACAAGCTTTTAGTATACTAGTAACTACTTCCTCTTTCTAACCTCTACTAAAGTCTTCTAAGGACTATAGAAGTAGGTAAAGATTCTCCTTAATTGCTATATTCTAAATCTAATATCAAAATAGTATCTAAAATACTTTTCTATCCTAAAATTAAATCAAATCGGATAGGTCGTCCCCTCTCTAATTCACTATTATTACTATAGTACCTTTGTCGCTTTGCTATTTTCCTTACTTTTTAGTATATAATACTACTAAAATCCAAGTATATTAGTAAATATGCTATATATAGTTAGTAATATACTTTTAAACTTACTCTCTTAAATCTAGGCTAGCTAGGCTAGCTAGCCGAGATTTGTTTACTTAGTTCTCTCTCTATTTTAAATTGAATATACTATCTAGTAGTATAAAATACTAAGCCTTTTTATCATTCTTAGCCTTAACCTTCTAGAGGTATATCAGTATCTCTTCTACTACTTATGCTCTTTATAAGCTTTTATTTTTATCTTTATTATTAACTTCTACTATAGCGTACTTTAACTTCTCTTCTATTATAAGGATTAGTAGAATGACTTGAATGTCCTACTTATTACTATCTTCTTTAAAAGCTATTAATATACTTAGTAGTTAAACTCTATTAATAGTTATAAAAACCCTTCAAACTTAGGGAATTCTATATTTCTTTTAAGGTCGAATTACTTATTATTTAGTTAGAGAATTAGACTATTCTAGCTACTTAGTTATTCTTGAATTCTTCTTAGTTTCTATAAGATATAGATTCTTGCCTAATAGATATAATATCTTCTTACTATAGATAATATTCTTTAGTTTATTATTATCTAAGGAGATATTATTAAGATTAGGAGAATTAGTAGGAATTTAAGTATCTTTCCCTAGCTTTTTTATGCTCCTAAGTATCCTTAGTTTATAGATAATAGTAGTTTAGTTAGAATTAGTCTCCTTACTTAGATTTTTATCAACTGAATTTTAAGTCTAGTTTTTCGATTTCCTTAATTTTTCTAGCAAAATAGCCGGACTTTCTAGACTCTTTTCTTAAGTTTCCCTTTTATCCTACTTAGATCTAGGCAATCTAGACTCCTATAAAGAGGAATATAGTAGAAACCTACTTGCAAGAGTACTCCTAGGGGGTTTTATAGAGATAGCTTTTAGGGATTTAGAGGTAGATATTTTAGTGAAACTACTATTCTTAGTATCTAACTTCTTACTAAAGCTCTCTATAATATCTAATACGACCTCCTATTATATTACTCCTTGCTCTTCTTCTTCTACTATACCGACTTTACTATTAATAATAACCTTCTTATTATTAGACTTATTCTCAACCTTATTATTAGTAGAGTATAGATAGCTATCTCTTAATAGGAACTTCTTTAATCTCTTTCCTACGAATATACTATATAGTCTTATTCTATCGAGTTTAGCTATCTAGAAGTATCCTTTATTATAGTTTGCTTTAATAATCTTATATAGACTAAGCTATTTAAAGTCAAATTTCCAAGATCTTAATATATCTTTTTCTAATATAATATCTTTCTAGAGAACTAGATCTCCTACTTCAAGAGGTATATTCTTGATATTATATACTTGGTTGAAATACTCCTTGCCTTCCTTATATTATTAGCCTTTCCTAAGTCTAGCTTCCTTAATATCCTTATCTCTTATTAGAATTTAATATATACGAAGCTCTAAAAGGTCCTTACAAGTCTTGACTTTATCCTAGTTTAGTATTCTCTAAGTTAGGTATTTTGCCTTAATAGGGAGTATAGCTTCTCTACTATATATAATATAGAATAGTATTTCTCTAGTTAGTTAATAAACTAATATTCTTTCTATAAGCAAGATAGCTTTAATAGCTTATTCATATTTATACCCTCTAAGTATTAGTTTTGCTATAGAGTTTATAATCTCTTAATACCTTCTCTTAGTTATACTATTTGCTTCTAGATAATAGGTAGAAACTTAGATTCAGCTAATATCGTATTTATTAAAGAGTTCGATCGTTTCTCTTATGAACTTAGTTCTTCTATCTATAATAAGCTTCTAGAATAGACTATATTAATAGATAATATCTTTCTAGATAAAGTTAGCAATATATTTAGCCTCTTTTATAAGAATAAGTTTAGCTTTAGGCTAATTAGAGAAGTCTTCTCTAGTTATAATTATATACTTATTTCTACTAGGAATAGTAATAAGATCGATTCCCTATTTTTCTATAAGCCTATTTAGTCTTATTAGATAGAGTAGTTCTTTTTAGTATCTACTATCTCTTAACTAGTAGGTAATATATATTAAGATATATTTCTTAATATCGCGATAATATCTATCCTAGAAGTAATAGTAAGAGACTTTATGATAAGTACTCTCTCTACCCTTATATCCTATTTCATTATAGAGACATTTAATAATCTCTAATCTCTCCTTAGGATTATCAATTACTAGACGTATTATATATTGCTAAGTTGATCGTTTCTAGAATTTACGGTCAAGAATAATATATTAGAGAGCTTTCTTCTTAAAGCTAGTATATTTGTTTAATAGAATACCTTATAGTTTCTTTAGATTAGTAAGAAACTAGGCGATTTAGTACGATTCTTTAAGGTAAAAGCTATCTAGATAGACTATATCTTCTTTTTCTTTATCTAGCTCGTTTTTGTTCTCCTTTAAATCTAACTTAATAGAATAGACTCCTCTAAGCTCTTATAGAAGATAATCGTCAAATTCCTTATTATCCTCTTGCTTAGTAATATCTATTACTATAACTAGTTTTCAGGATATCCTATTAGTAGCTCTATATTTATTGCCTAGTATATACTTAACCTTAAAGTCAAAGGTTTAGATATATACTAACTATTAAGTTATTATTACTCTTAGATAGTTAGAAGTACTAATCTTCAACTATACTACTAGAACTTTAGCGTCTATTTCTAGAGTAAAATAAGTTCTATATAAGTAGTAATAGAGTTTCTTAAATACCTTACATACTCTATAATATTCCCTTTTAGTTATATTATAGTTTTATTTAATAAGACTCTAGATCCTATTCTTATACTATACTACTTAGAGCTAGCCTTTCTTGTCTCTTTAGCCTAAGGTATACCCTTACCCTTTTAGACTAGTATTAATAGTAAGAATAATTTCGAAACTATTAGGACTATAGTCTATACGATATAGGGCTAGGGTAAATATTAGAGCTGTTTTAAGGATTTCTATAGCTTCCTATTATTCGTCTCCTTAATCCTAGGTTATATTCTTCTATATTAGTTGATAAATTAGCTCTATAACTTATACGAAATCTTTAACCTAGATTCGATAGTAGCTAGTAATGCCTAGGAAAGTATAGCCTTTACTAGTATTATTATACTTTATCTAATTAAGAATCTTAATAATTTTAGTACTTATAGGTTTACATCCTTAGTAACTATAGATGAAACCTATAATATCTATTCCTTCCTTAAAAAACTGAAACTTAGGTCTAATATAAGCTCTAGCCTACTTAATTCTCTCAAGAGTTTTATTTAAATTAATAAGGTATTCGAAGATATATCTCTAGATTCCTAGATAGATCTCTTTATTATTATACTTGCTATAAGGTCCCTTAATACTAATGTTATCTATAAAAGGGATTATAATATCTAGAATCAATAGTCTTAGGATTCTATTAACTGCTTATACAAACTATACTACTAAATTTATTGCTCCTTATAGTAACTATATCATTTGTAATAGCCTTAGAGGTATTATAAAAGAAGTTATATCCTTTAATCATTTAGCAAGCTCTATTTAATTATATCTAGAGAAGAAGTTAACTAAGGAAGAGCAAGTATATCTAGTAAATTCTTCTAAGAATTTATTAACTAAAGGTAGTAGATTAGTATCCTATATTATTACCCTATTTATTTCTATTATAGTATTAATAAGTTAATATTTCCTATCCTTTTTAGTAACTAAGAACTATAGGTTTCTATAAGCTCTTTTACTTTCTTCTAAGATACCTCTTTATAGCTAATCTATTAATATTTCTTAAACTATTCCTTCTAATACTTTAGGATAAAAGAAGTTTAGTTTCTACTATACTTTATATTCAACTATTTAGATTTCTACTAGTAGTTAGACGTTTAGGTATACTACCCTACACTTAGTCTAGATAAAAGATAAGGCTCCTTCTTGATTTTCTAGAACTTCTTATAATATTTCTCTTTCCTATAGAGTTATATTACTCCTAATATCTAAGGATTTCTAGTACTCTTTAGTAAGTCATTCTATTTAAAGGAAAGCTGCGATTTGTAGTAAGAAGTAATATCTATATTTTCTAGTTTTAGGTTATTCCTAAAAACGACTTTGCAAATCTTTATACTAGTTTTTATTACCTCCTAGAAGTTCTCCTATACTATCTAATGTATCTACTAGTAGAGCCTATACCGATTTTAGTTTATATATAGTATAAACGTAGAGTTTATTATCGTTATTACTAAATTTTTCCTTCTTTTTTATCTTTCTTTATTTTCTCTCTCTCTTTTTCTCTCTCTATTCTTATCTCTTTATTCTCTCCTTCTATCTAGTATTTCTCTTCTACCTTTCTTTCTTTTTGGGGATTTCTATTATTACTCGGTAGAGCTTTAATAGAAGTAAAATAGTATTAAAATTATAATGCCTTAATATACGAAATTATAGAAACAACGTATAATACTCCTTCCTATCCTTTATATTAGATAAACCCTCTCTTATATCTCATATCTTTAAACTCGCAATATTAAGAAAAATATTATTATCTAGAGATTTGGATTTTTACGCTAAATCTAGGCTAGCTAGGTTAGCCGGCTAAGAATTTTCGGTATCTTCTAAATTTTTAGACTCAATTGTAGAATAAATATATAAACTAGAATATAAATAGGAAGTATTACCTAAAGAAAATAGAGGATTTAAAATAAAGGAAATATAAAAATAACATTTAATATAAAAACAAGAAAAACCTGTACTATACTCCCTTGCTTCCTTTAGGGAATAGCTTTTCTTAATACCTCTCCTCTTTTTGATATTAAGCTTTAGTTTTCTAGTTCCTTTAGATCCTAAGTAGGATCGTATATAGTAACTAGAGCTTACCTTTAGAGGAAGGTAGTATTATCTTTAAAAACTCCTTATTAAGATCTATCTCTAGGGTAGATAAATAAGAACTCTATCTTCTTAAGGAACGGTTATCCTAGTAGGATATTATTAGATATTATATCCTAAAAGAAGAAGGTAGAACTTGTATTAATATTACTAATACGAATATTGATATCTTAGATTACTCCTTTAAATTTGAGCTTTATTCTAGTAGTACTTATTACATTTAGATATCCTACTTCCTTGATTAGTAGCTATAGTAGGCTTCTAAAGGTATATAGTATAGTATTAATCTCTATACTAGTATTAATCATTCCTACTACCTTATTATAATTCCTTTTCCCGTTTATAATATAGATTATTATTAATAGTATAAGGGAAGCAAAACCCTTCTTTAGATATTCCTCTATTAGACTATTAACTAATAGCCCTTCTATTTTATCTAACCCTAGTAAGCTTACTTTCATTCCTACTAGTAAGGCTATATATTATAAGAACTTTATAACTATCTTGATAAAATTGCTGCCTAATAGGTAGGTCTTAATCGTAGATATCTTGATCTTATATCTTTTAAGAATATATTTTATAACCTCCTCTAGTAAGTACTAAGTTAATATAATATCCTAGATAGTACTCTCTATAGCTTTCTGCCCTCTTACTTATATAATCCTCTCTCTTATTTTTGTAATAGGGGGAATATCTATCTTCTAAATAGTAGATACCTTATTTATTAGTATAATAGCTAGTATAATATCTATTAGCTCTATTATCTAGGATCGGGTTCCTTAAATTAGTTCTATAGTTATTACTTAAGGAATCTTAGGTCTACTAAAGTTAGCCTTGACTAATATAGCCTATTCCTTTTTATCCTACTTATCCTTCTAATAAATATCTTTTTATACTCTTCCCTTTTGAACTATATTTGCTTATAGGTCTACTTCTTATTAAGCTATCTTAGACTAGATACTAAAGGGGTTCTCGCTATTATCTTTATTATATTTATCTCTATTTATGCCTATACTATTAGCCTAGAAGCCTACACGAGGTTTAGCTTATAGTTTCTATAAGATCTTAGTTACCTAAGGTTACTCCTTCTTTCTCTATTTACTTAGATCTAGATGAAACTTAGGAACATTTTCTATAATACTAAGGAGCTTATAGTAGAAAGGAATCCTTTTATTAGTCCTTTACGTAATACGAGGTCCTATCTATAGCTCTAGGTTTTCCTTTATTCCTATAAATATTATATTATCTTCTATAATATAGAAAGTCCTATTAGCCAAATATATATACTAAATTAGATAACTAGTTAAGTAGTAGTATATAGGAATAGGTCCTTAAATAAAGTCAGGCTTTTTAACTCCTTTATATATCTAATAAAAGTTCTTACCTTAAGGGTTTCTACTATTTAAGTTATACCCTCTATTCGAGTTATATAAGCCTCTATTTAAGTCTCTATACCTATTTCCTCTACTAGATATACTATTTCGTATTCCTCTATTATACCTTCTAGTAGTATTAATATATAAAGCTTCTTCGTTAGGTCGTATTAGTATAGGATTATTATTAAAGTTATAAGAAGTATTCTTGAATTCCTATAATATTTTAAACTATTCTTACTATAATCTAGTAATATTAGTCTAACTAATAGATAGTTAGCCTACTATTTATATGAGATTATTAATAATTTTATTAGGTTTTAGCTTAAAAGCTCGAGTCTCAGTTACTATCTTCTAGCTTATATAGGAAGTCAGTAGCCTAAAATAGCTATACCTAGTATTAAGAGGTAGAAGGAGAGAGTAGGTTAGTACTAGGGGCTAGTAAAGGTAATAGTTCGGTTCCTAATACCTTATTAGATTCGTAATAGCTAGAGGTCGCTTATACTTACTTCGTCTATTATTCAAGTAGTATACTTCTTTATTAGATATCTTAATCCTAGATACCTCTACAAATAGGCAATAGTAGTCCCTAAATTTAGTATATCGAATATAGTACCTTATTCTTCTTAACGTTATAACTACTACCTATTTCGGGAGTCCTTAAAGGAAAATGTTATATAGTAATATATCTTTAATAGGTAAGTCCTTAGGGAATACTTTGGCCTAGATCCTATTAAAGTCCGTAAGGTAGTATTATAGATCGTCTTCTAAGTAGGATTAGCTCAAGATAGTTTAAAGATATATAAGAGTATTTTCTCCTTATATAGGGTCTTATTCCTTAAAGCACGTAAGTAAAGCCTAGTAGAATTCATCTTTATTAAAAGGTTCTTAATAATATTCAGGTATACCTTTAATATCCTTCTTTATCTAGGGTTTTAAGTTATATTACTTAAGGATCCTTCTCTTAGCTTTATCCCTAGTTATACTATACTCTTTAGCCTATTCCTTAAATCTATCTAGAAAACTAGAGACTCTAGTTCTATTAAATACTAGTAGTAAAGGTCTAACTAAGCTTCTAGTAATAATATATACCTTATTTCCTTTAACTAGGAGTTAATATACTTAATCTCTAATTAGGTATATTTTACCTAGAAGGTTTAGTACTTTAGATAGTCGATATACTATATCTATTTAAAATTGAGATATACTTCCTTATTAGTATTCTAGGCCTTACGGTACTCTACTAGATACTTCTATTACTATACGATTAGTCCTCTCTTCTCCTCTTTCTATTCCTATACCTACTCTTCCTTTATCTTATCCTAATTTAGATATATACTTTTCTAAAGCTCCTATCTTAATATATATAGGAAGTTCGTAAAGTCTAACCCTTAGTATATATAGTTCTTCTTATAGTTCTATTAATAAAGGCAGTATGTAGCCCTCTTAGCCGGTTAAATAAGCTCTAGAGTATGAAATATTAGATCTAATATTTAGACTATAAACCTGACTAGAAGGTCGTCCGGATTTAGTATATAATTAATAATTACCTCTTCCTTATAGTCTACTTCCCTTAGGAACGTTCTTATCTACTAGATCTATTTATACTTAGTTCTCTTAAATACCCTTTATTATAGATACTCTATAAATAGGTTTCCTTCTATATTTACCCTTCCTTTAAAATAGAAAGTCTTATTTAGGAACTCTCTAATAGCTTCTACTTCCTTAAAGGTTAGAGTCCTAGTTAGCATAACTTATAGTTTATTTTAGTACTAGTAGTCGCTTAGGGGGTTATTATGATAAGTTGCCTAATTGAGGCAAAGTAGGCCGAGAGGTCTTAGCTAATAAACGTAAGCGTTTTACTAGCTTTCTTTTATAATAGGAACGTAATCGTAAAGGTCTTCTATCAAGTCAATTAGTAATAGTATTTAGTTCTTATAAGGTTCCTACTAAAGGAGGATTAGTAGAACTTATTATAATAGAAACTCTTCTTAGGATTCTTAAAGCTTTCTTCTTAGAAGAGCTTAAGCTTTAGGAAGGGAATCTAAGAAAGGTATTTTAGGTTTAAGTATCTTTAAAGAATAAAGCAATACTTAGTTCTCTATAAGTACTTAGTAAAGGAGGTATATTAATAGTTATAGCTTCTAGTAGTAGTAGCAATTATTATTAGATTTGATATTCCTATTAGCTTATACCTTTCTTGAATTATAATATTAGAGGGTTGACTTTACTAACTATATATATTATAAAGATAAAGAGATCCTTTAGTCTCCTTAACTAAATATATAGTATCCCTAACTATAAGAGATAGAGATCTATAAGTCCTAGTTCTTCTATTCTTACTATCCTTTTTCTAGTCTTAGAGCAAGTCCTTTCCCTACTTTATAAGACTCTAGGCGGAATTCTCTATCTAGTAATATTTGATTTATATCCTAGAGTTACTTCTAGTTATATTTTTAGTTTAGTCTAATAGGGTTTCTATAACTCCTATATTATTATTAGGAAATGAAAGGTACCTAAAGTGCCTTACTTTTCTAAATTCTTATTAGTTACTTTCGTTATCTTATATAATAATGTAGTTTTAATACCTAACTATTTTAGAATCCTATCTTTTAGTTAATAATATAAATAATTTCTTTCAATAATTAATAAAATCTATTAGGGCTTTCAGTTATAACTTATTCTATTCTTTCTTAGGGTCAAATTGCTTCTTACTTTATCTTGTCCTCTATTTTTAGTTTAGTTAGTTAGTTGGTATAATAAATACTTTCTACTCGTCCTTGACTACGAATCAAGAGATTATAGGTTCGATCCCTATGTAGGTTACTAATATCGAGGGGTCGATAAGAGATATATATATCTCTATAGTATATGACTTGCGAAAGTAATAATACTATAAAATATAAGACTAATAGAAGGGTAGGAATCATATAGTAAAGAAGAGGGTCGATTCAAAAGAGTATATATTTAATAGCTAGCTAATCTAGCAATCGTAGAAGAACTTATAGCTATACTATAGTCAGGTTATCTAACTAGGCTTTATCCGGCTAGGCTGGCCGGCCTACTTTAGTAAAAGATAGGGGGTGAAAGATAGAGCGCAAAATCTCCCTACTATAATACCTATACCCTGATAGTATAATTATAATAGTAATTAAGCTACTCTATAGTATTGTAGAAGTAGAGACCTATTAGTTTATAATATATAATTATTACTATAAAGAGAAGCTTATAATGAGATCTTTAACCTATAACCCCTACTTCCTTATTACTAAGGATAGCTATAGAGTAAGGATTATTAGAATATAGATAGATAATACTCTTATCCTTTATAATAAGCAGTTTGCTAAGCTTAAGGATAAGGAACTAGCAAAGGCTAAATTAAAGGCGAAGCTAAAAGAGAAGCTAGTAGAAGGTACCCTCCTAATCTTTAATAGCTATATCTTAATATAGAAAGGAAGCAATCTTCTACTTTAGTAAAAGGAGTAAGGAAAGAAGCTTAAGACTATTAATACGAAGGCTAGTAACTATAAGTAGGCCTATATGCAATAGCGCGCTTAAGGCGTATATATTATATCGATCTACTAGCTAGAAGTATCATTTGATCTATTAGTTATAGTATAATACTAAGACCTAGATAAGATTAAGATAATAGCGCTTAATAAGCGCCTTAAGTAGTAAAAGGCGAACCTCAAAAGAGGCTTATACTATATCCTCCTAGACCTCTTAATAGCTAGGTTGTTTATCTTTATTAATAGATCGCTAGTAAATAATAAAGATTTAAGTTCCTAGTTAGGATATATTATCATGCTAGTAAATGAGGATATAAATAAGGCAGAGAGTAAGTTTATTATTAGAGGTAATATTATATATTAGAGCTTGATAAAGAGTAAGAGAGTCATAAGAAGTAGCCTTATATTAGAGATTTATAGTATAGTTACTAGTATTAATATAGGAATCGTGATTAGCATAATGCTTAAGTATATTATAGAGGAATTAGGACTACCTCTAATTGAGACGGTCGTCTATATAGACTCGTACTCCCTCTATAAATGCCTTGTTAAGCTTAGTACTACTAAGAAGAAGCGTCTCATAATTGATATTATAAGCCTAAGAGAGTCGTATAAGGAATAAGAGCTATATAAGATCTAATAGATTAATAATAAGGATAATCCATTAGATATAATAATAAAGATAAATCTAAACTGATTATTAGAAACTCTAATCGACAGGAATATACTTATAGTACAAGTAGAAGGCTAGGTAAAGAGAGATAGATTAGGAATATTAGTAGAACTATAATGCTAATTATATTAAGCATTCTCTTACAAGCGTTTTTATAAGCGTTTTAATATATGATTCTAAGCGACCTAAGAGTATACCCTTTATTAGTTTCTTATTAGTTACTAAGATCCTTCCTTATACTTTAATTAGCTAAATCGATCTTTAGCTATATTCTAAACTATATTCTAAACTATATCTTCTTTACTATTTTCCTTATATTCTTTTAAGCCGCACTTCATTATAGTACATACTATAATAAGTCTTTCATATATTTTAGGCCTATATTATAGAGGCAATAGTAGGTATAAGGGACTATATAGTAAGAGAGAAATAATAATAGGATTACCCTAATCCTAATATAGTAATACTAATAATAAAAGAGAAGTTGCTAGTATTAGGATATAGGGTATTAGAGGTATTATAGGTTATATAATCTAGTTATATAATATCATGTAGCTTAGTTAGTAAAGAGTATAAAACCTCTTTACTCTTATAACCTCTACTAAGAATACTAAGTAATATTAACTAAAATACTAAATCAGTCTTACTATATAGTAATAAGTGATCAATTATCTGATACCTGAGATACTAATACTATTATTAAAAAAAAATTTTAAAAACTTTATTATATAATATTATTGGCGGTATATAGGCCGAAGGTCTATTATCATATGACTTATAGAAAGCCCTATCGATATTTATAGTACATCGGCTCGTACTAGACGTATAGCCGTAGGTAGAATAAATAAAATTTCACATGATCCTAGAACTAGATAGATCAAACATAATAGCTAGATAATAATTTGCCTGTAGAAAAAGAAAATCCCTATTTCGGCCGCACTAATCCTATATGAAAGCTCGGGCCAAATCATTTGAAACAGCTCCTATTTTGTATAGTTGAGGACAGGCAAGGCCCGCAAGTTTACCTCTATTTTCCGCATTAAAACACAACTACCATGATATACTTATAATTTTATTCTAATTAATGCATTAAATATTTAAGCATCTAATAGACCATATGCAATTTTTACGATCGATTTTAATTAAGTAGTGCAAAAGTTATATAATGTGGAAAAGTGGGTCTAGCCGTATAGATATAAAATCTTATAGGCAAGCATAGCTAAAATATTAATAAAAAAATCAAGTCATATAATAAAATAGCCTATCTTAACTAGATATAATTATATACTTAAAGCTCTAAATGGCATCTATAAATACATAGCAAGTAGTATATACTAGATATACTATAGATATTAGAATAAGAAAAAGATATCTATAATTCTACTAGAATAAGTTAAGTAGTTAAGTAAGTAAGGGTAAAGTAGGACCTAGTACAGTCTACATTTTAGCGTACTACTAGGCGAGCAGTTATAAAATCAGCGCTTTATAGCTAAATATTTTTTTGAAATTTTTCCTAGAAATGAGAACTCTATAGCGACACTACTTTAATACAATTCGCAGGAGCCTATAGTATTTTAAATTGTCTATTTAGTCTATTCTATCAAATAGAATAATTTAATATTGGTTGTAGTAGAGGTTAGTAAAATCTTTGCGGGCCTTGCCTGTCCTCAACTATATGCCGTACACTCCGCTGTTAAGCGAAGGAATAATCCTAAAGGATTAAATACTTGTACCAAGCCTCCGCAAGGAATAAGGAACTTTAGATTGATAAGGTAGATCTATTGAAAAGCACAACTTTCTGTGTTATTTCAAGGCACTGAAATAAAACATGATTCCGTTATTTATGTTCTCATTCCTCCTGTCATTATCACTATAGCCTGCCTCATTCTCTCTTGCGGCTGCTCTAATCTCTTTATACATCATGCACTCAAACTTTTATATCCTATTGCTCTGTTTGCAACTGTTCCACTTGCTTCAGCAGTACCACAGGCTCGCGCAACGGGCTCCGCAGGTGTAGCATTTAGCACCAACTCAATCCCAAAAGCGACCCCAAGTGTCGGCTGGAACACGACTTCACGTGCCAGCCGGAATGCGACTTCAACTTCCAGTATCCCGAACACTAAATTCCTTATAACCAAAACAAACCTCGCTGGAGTGGTTGAGGCCTGCACATCCATCACGAAATTGGTCTATACAGCTGTAGGCCACAATGGCGACTCGAGCTCTCTTTCAACCCTAACTAACTGTGTTGGCACTGGAATCCCCCTAAGCACCAATCTTGCTATGGCATCCTCGGAATCTGCTATAGCATCTTCTCTGGCCCCAGTCTCTGCCCCTGCGACAGGGTGCGCTGTAGGCAAGAAAAATGACGGCTCGGGTAGCAAATACTGTACTTGTGCCGGGTCAGGAACTGCATCTGCCAGCAGTGTTAGCACACTTATAGGATACTCTAGAGGTAGCCTCACAACGGCGTGTAATACTTTACCAACTGGGTGGGTCCATGTTCCCGAAATTTCAGAGGCGAGTTTTGATACATGGGGGGGCTGGGCAATACCTCCGACCGATGCTGTATCAAAGTGTACAAATGCAGAGGTACTTGATACCGGCTGTTGGGGCGCTCTTGATATGGATGAGTATGTGAAGTGGTGGTGGGGAGCATTTAATAGTACTTGCGATGGCACGGCCTTTGCCGAATGTTTCTATATTGCGATGACTCCGTATGCCCCTGCGGATTGTTCTATATTTGGAGGGAAATGCAACGCGCCAGATTGGGTTGACTTCAAAGGAAAATGGAACGATGTGAGGAATGCTTACGTCGCGGTAAGTCATCCTTCCTTGCTCTGTATTTCTTATGCTAATAGAGAATATAGTGGAATATCTATAATATTAGTAGGTTATATTTGCGACTCTTTAATCCCGCATTGTCTCGAAAAGCCTGTGGGAAATTTTCTCTAGGATTATGCGGAGTCAGGAACATCTCTTGTCTATTTGGCTCGCGAAAACCCCTGACAGAATAACTGCTAACTATCAATGATGTTCAGATTCTTTCATCGGACAGTATTGGACTTCGATTGGGAACGCGGCAGGTCTAGTAGAGGGTAACATCGGCAAAATTGTTCAAGTCGTCGACAAAGTTAAGAAAACAAAGTAAGCGATATTTTCATCGCCTCTATTGTTTCCTACACTGATCCTATCAACGATAGTTTCATTTTCTCATACAGTTGTCATGTTCACTGGAAACACAATGCTGAATCTGTTACAGTGTTGTATTGGATAGCTTTATGCAAGCATTGACGAGTGGCCTGGCATTTGTTCCAGGACCAGAAGCTGTCATTGCTAAGGTTTTGCTCGCTGCGGCAGCACAGTCTGGCTTTGTCGAAAAGTTTGTACTGCCTATGGGCAACACAGGGAACGAGCAGGTGGAAACGATGCAGGATCTTTCTGCAAACGCAAGCTCATTCATGTCTAAAATGCAGTCCAATATCGCCCAGACTCTGCCGGGTATCCTCAACGACGTCGATACCTTTGCGGCTACGGCCGCGAGTGGTGCTATGAGCCAGTTCCTACCTTCCCTGGATGACCTCGCAACTAAAGCTCTGCAAGGCCTCAACACATATGTAATCTCCCAAGCATATCAAGCACGTGGAGTCTTTATTACCCGCGCTCTCAACACTTCGTAAGCAATCTCCCCTTTGTTTCTTCCCCCAAATGGTGTTTCACCGGCTCACCCCCTCGAACCTTGCTTCCTAAATATGAAATTGTACTGATTCGTCGCAGTGTCCGCGCTCTTCAGACCAATGGTACTGAACTTGCATACGACTTAACTTGCGACAAGGATTATGATTCGAATGGCCAATGTGATACATTCTGGTACGATTCTGTTGATGACACGACTTACGCACTTATCAGCACAGATTCATCAAACAGAAAAAGTGACTATACCAAAGATCTGCAGACGTTTCTAGGAAGTATGACCACAGGTGAGCAACTATTCAAAGGTGCTGCGAAGTGTGCAGCAGCGGCGGGGAAAAACCATGGCACCAGCACCAGTAACGTGACTTCTGTGAGCGACGGCACTGTCAACATCGATTGCCTTTCAAGCATGAAAGTCTGTACCTGGAATATGACTCCATCAAAAGGACACTTTGAGCCATTATTCTCCGACTGCGCCGATTGGGATGCGTTCACGCCTATAGCAAAACATTCAGGAGTGGAAGATAATGCAGGAATAGGGGGGCCATGCCCATATGCGGTAGATGGAACTGGGGAGTCCTATTTCCGGGCGTTCAGGCAATACCTGGGTTGGGGAGTTTTGAAGGATGTAGCAAAAGCTAACGACATGATTTTCTGTTCTTCTACTGCTGGATAATAACTCAAAAATTCCTCTATGATGTGTCTTCACATTATTTGTAATTCGGCGTCGGATAGATATCATAAATCATTGGATGCATACGTATTTGCATTTGACATGGTCTGGACCAGGAGCTTTGGGTTCAATTTCGTCGAAATCAGAGAGGATTTCGTGCTAGTCCCTATTAGGTCGATAGGAATAACATTGAGAATACAATCAGTATCTATCCACTTATTACACAGATAAAATGTGAAGGAACAAGTATAGATCAAGGTCGTATGTTTCAATAAATAGGACAAACGCAATGAGAGAAGAGGTTTTTAGGGAACAGTCACCTATATACAGTTTGTGGAACACGTGCAGCCTCACCCCATTGGGCCACCTTGAGGCTCGGATAATAACAGGACATACCTGATTAGGCGAGGCTCGGATAATACCAGGACATACCTGACTCTCTGTGGTTGAAAAAAGTGGCGGAATAATGTACCAAAAATCTGGCACATTATTCCGCCATTTATTTTATCCACGTAGAGCCTGATCAGGCCTGAGGTAAAACAACCAATGACAATCCGGCAATCCTATATTGATATTTGCAGCCAGTATAAGTGGAATAGGTGCGATGCCATCCCCGAAGTTGGCGTTGCTGGGTGGTTATGTGCAATTGTGCAATAGATGTACCGGTATGCCCAAAAAGGCCAAAAAAAATAAAAATTTAATGAATGATCAAGCTGGGGTTCGATCTGTGATATTGTTAGTATATAGAGAACAGAATATGGAATTGAAACATACCCCAGGACCTTCTCGGTTTTCTGCCACAGTAAACTGTGTAGTTATTAACGGAATGTTAACGAGATGTGATAACCAACTACACCACCCGACCATTTGATTATGTTTTTGTTGACGTAAATTAGCGTAATTTAGTATCTAAAGCACTGACTGGCAATTCCCAGGAACCTGCCTTTTCGTTACAGCCTAGAGGCTTCAACTCGACTGCAATGAGTGAGCACCAAAACTAGACAAATTCTGTAACAAGTCGTCGCTGTTGTGTGTATCTTCTAAATTGTATTGAGAAATCTATTTCAACCAGCGGCGTGCTTGATTCCACAACCCTCCCTTGCAAAGAAAACCTTCCCCATAGAAATTTTGCCACAACAATGACCCAACCATGGCAGCTTCTACACCGATACCTATCTGCCATCCTTGTCTCACCATTCGCATTCGTAGCAATTGCCTCATAGCTGGATAGATTCTAGAGGAGGAGTTAGCTTTGCTTCTTTATCTGCGTCGTAGGTCGAGGAAAACAATCCATGAGACGCGTTAGTGAATCTTTAGAGCTCCAATTGCCTACTTTTGCTGGGACGTCCACTGTCTAGACCTTCCTCTTCCTTCCCAAATACCCTGAATTGGACAGGATCTCAATGACCGTGAGGTTCTAGAACGTGGATCGCTGAGAGGGTATTCAATATGCTGCCTTCTTGTTTGTCTAGCCATGTTCTGATTTTCTGCTCTAGGTCACTCAGACTATCAATGGTTAGTCTATTATATTGGCTGACCCTGATGTATAGGACTTCGAGAGAAGTAAAACGCAGAAGGAAATCCAGCATATGCTCGTGAAACATGATTTCTCCATCATCGCACATGTAGGTCTGTCGAAGCTCGAGGTTTCGAATGTTCTTAAGTATATTTGGCGCATGTTTAGCAATGTACCCCAGTACCCTACGAGGATTACACTCCGGGCCAAGAGGATCACTCTCCGGGTAAAGATCAGCCCAATTTATATAGACCGTGTCAAGCTCCATGTCAATCCAGATTGGTGGTATTCGGCAGCCACTAGAGTGAAATCTTCGAACATGTTCAGCCTTCGCAGGATCTTGGAAGAAGAAAGTGAAGGTGTTCAGCGTCTCCAAGCGACTCTCTTGGCTGACGTGCAGGTTTTGCGGAAATCGGCGCTTAACAGCTTCGATAGCTCGACGATACTCTGGTCCATATTCAGGAACGTCAATAAGTCGAACACAATCTGATTCTCCTGAAAGATCCACGTCGCGGCCTATGGCGTTTGAAAGCTTCCAAATCTTCAAGCGTAGTTCGGGAGGAAGCCTTGGAAAACAGGTGAATGTTCCGGGAGCATCCATCGGTGGAGAGGAGGGTTTGTTGGCTGGCTGATGATTGATGTTGGAAAGGTTGGGTTTGGTAAGGGGATGATTGTCGTTATCATGGGCCATCTTGGATGGGTGCAGACAAGTTGCCTGTGCGTGAAGTAGGAACTTGTTTTTTCAGAAGAGGATGTTTTTTGCGGTGGATTCGACGGTGTGTATTGAGACGACTAAAGAGCTAAGTTCTAGGATACAGGAAAGGTGTTTTGTTGACTCAGATGGCGCTAGCTACATGCTAGCGGCCGATCACGTGTAGCAGTGGATTATTCGGCCATTTATTTCATCCACAGAGAGAAGGTGCAAACATGCTTACATAAGCGAACAATGGGACTTTGTCCCCCCTTTCCCTCGCTTAGAATCTTTGACCCACGGCCACGCTAAAAGATGACTATATGCTTCCAACTACAACACCTAGGTATCACTACGCAGCTTGATTATAAATACATATCCTCAAATGGGTGATATCTGACATCTTGTAGAAAATTGTTAGACGGCTTCAATTTGCGTAGTCTCTCCATCAAATCCTCGGGTTCGATATAGCCTCGCTTCAACTTCTCTGCTTTGACGTAGGCAACTGCACCTGGCCAGGCAGTTTATGAAACGAAAAGACATTGCGATTTGTCCTCGTAGTATCGCGGCGCTTGTAGACCGATGTCTTTTGAGTGCATAGCGAAATATTTCTTGAAAACAGCCTCTCTCTGCGCCGGTGTCAACACCGAATCATCGTAGTCGAATTGTTCGCCAAATGCCATCGCCTGCCCCACTAGTATCTCCTGCTCGCTGGGCTTTTCCGCCTCCTTGCGGACTTTACAAAGTGTCGTGTCGAAACCAGCCAAGCGAGGTCAAGCATTTGTTCAGGAGGGTTTGCCTCTGCTCCGGTGTCAACACCGAATCGTCGTAAAACCCCAGAACAATGCCCAAATCCGCTGCCACATTCTAGTAGCATCTCGTCGTTAGACCCTATCACCTCGCGGACCTCACGTAATACCGTGTTGAAAGCATCGTTGACAGGCCTGGCCAAACATTCCTTGAAAAGGGCCAGTCTCTGCACCGTTGTCATCATCGAACTGTCGTAGTGGATTTGAATGCCCGAATCCTCTGCCAGCTCTACGAGTATCTTGTCGCCAGACTCTATCGCATTGAGAACCTCGCGTGATGCTCTGTCGGAATCACTGTCTCGTTCAAAGTCAAGCGCCAAGCTTCTGGTCGTAATAGTGATAAGTGGAGGATTGGTTCGTACATCGTACTACTTGGGAGCTAGGCAACATTCGTCGTTATCTATTGTCGCAGAAAGAGGCTCATAACAATTAGAAAGTCAGTCCAAAGTTAGTATAAAGACGTACGGGTAGTCGCACCTACAGTAAACCAAACGCTGGTCTCGGGCGTACGTAAAGAATTAAAGATGAGGTTGCAAGTCGTACAGTACAACTTGAGAATAGCGGTCGATTGTCGCTCACCGCCCGCGTTCATATTGACGCGCTGATGCTTGACTCCCTAGTCGCCCAAGACTAATTATATAAAATTGGATATACAAAATAAATTAGTTTTATATAATAACACATTATATAAAACTATGTAAAAATCCTCAAACTGGCGAAAAGCATTAGAGATCCTAGCGTTTAGTTAGCCCACCCTAGAGTTCACCAATCCCTAGTTAATCCCAACTTTATCCGTTCTATGTGATAATGCCTGACTCATCATCTATTCGTTAAATTATTTTATTGGTCGGGTACGAGTATAATAACCACGTAACCACTTAATCTAAAACAATTTTCTCAAAGTAACTTTTATTAACTATCACACGCTTTTCATAACAGAGATTTCACCCAGGCTTTAGAATCCAAGCTGCTGGCTATTCGCTTCTCAAACCACCAAAACAACGAATAATTAGTGAATCGGGATTATGGCATCCAGTCGCCATTCACCCTGGGCACCTCCTCGGGAATCTTCTTCTGATCGTTTCTGCATACCGCAATCATTGCCGGAATACTGGTCGAAGCTGCCCGCCGAGGTCAGCTTGATAATTCTCGACAAGGTAATAGAAGATTATAAATTTCAACCATCTATACCATATCTCCGCGCCGGCTATGCGACCGTCTGTCGAGAATGGCAACCGGTTTTTGAACAACAGAATTTTCGACGGCTTGTTCTCGACTATGATCGAATAAGCAATCTGGAAAACTTCACAGCGAAATATCATAGACGAGGTTATCTTGAGCAGATATCCCTCTGTGTTCGTCTTGATGAGTACGACTGCTCAGTCTGTCAAACAAAGGAGGACGACGACACAAAGAGGAGGTAAGTAATATATTTTCGCGGTTGTTACTTGGTCATAACCCGGTCCATCAATACATCATATGTCGCTCTTTTTGGCCAGTCTCAAATCTCTGACTCGAATTCAATAGGAATAATTACCTCTTTAGCAGATCCATCTGGGAATTATTGAGTGTTTTATCTCAATGGACAGTCCTTGAGCCAAGTTCCGGCCGCTACGGTCGCAGTATGAAAGGCCTGGAACTAGAACTCGGGGCTTATTCCCCAAGTGATTGCAGACATACATTTCGGGATTTTCATCTTGAGCCCAATTATCCGTACCAAGAAATTCGAGAAGTCCAAGCCTATCTCGACGAAGCATACCACCAAAGAATCGAACAATTGGGAAGCTTCAATGACCAATTTCACGGCTGGGTTGAGGGTAGAAGGGATAGCGAAAGTGTGATATGCTCAGAAGCCAAACAGAGATTGATGGGCGCGCTGGAGATCAAATGGGGACACACAAAATTCGGCAAATTCGCCACCTTCATCCCCTTGCCGGAGGTTAAGGTTGTCACATACTTGCTTATTCGAAGACAATTCTATCGGAAGATCTCTGGGTATTCTATTGGCAAGCTTCTCCAGAGCTTTACGAACCTCATGGATTTTCGTCGCGAGGGATGGTTTGATGTCGATGCACAGCAGCAATTAGAGTTTGACGAAGGTACGTTAAAGGGACAAATATATCGCGTGGAATTAACCCCAAATGAAAACTCTTGGCTAACATATTACCACAACGTACAGGCTTTAATCGTTTTCTACGCCGCAGAAAGTTACCAAGTACATTGCGGAACTTTTATATCTTCGAGGAGTCCAACAATATCTTACATCTGCCGGATCATGCCGCCGCGCGCATTTCAAGGTATAAGATAGGCGCAAACCTCTCATATAGAAGCCGTTTGCTTGAAAACATATCAGTAGCTTTCCTTATTGACGTCAAAGATTTTCTCGCCCAGTTCTGGCCACTTCGAATTCGGAATTTTCAGGCACCCCAAGCTTCTGACGTGGTCCCCTGGGAGAATCTTCGCAGCCTGACTCTAACCTCGGAGTCTCTGCGTACAAGTATGAAACGCATAGTCATCAAGAATCTTCTAACAACTGCGTGCCGGGCTGTCGCTTTCATGCCCAAGCTCGAGGTGCTAGAGATATGGAACGCAAGACTGAAAGACGGAGGAGATCCTACAGTAACAGGCCGGCCAGGGACTGCTTCCGTCTTCAGATACGAGTACAAAAACCAAAAACCTACAATCACCTTTTCAAGCAATAGTATATGGCTTCATAAGATCGTGTCTGAAGTGTTGCAAGGCGATGTTGGATCCTGTTGGGAGAATCTGCGGCGGCATGAATCCGGTATTCGACTTACCTATACGTTTGAGCAGATTCGGGGAATGGACTGGTGTAGGACCTATCATAGTGTGATGGAACACTTGAAATTACAGGGACATGTCTTGCATGAACTGTCACGTTGTCAAATGACCTGTGAAAATCCAATTCCCAGAGAAGAAGATACAAAGCCAAACATTGAGCCAGCTGGGACTTAGGAATGGCTTATGGGTATGCCTTCACCTACAAGGAATCCCTTTCAATACCCTATTCTACCCACTTGGTGGATAGGGTAGGATAGGGTAGGGTTGGGTAGGAAATCGTTTTCTGAGAAGAGGATGTTTTCTGCTATAGATTCAATGGTGTGCATTGAGACGATTAAAGAGCTAAGTTCTAGGATATAGGAAAGGTGTTTTATTGACTCAGATGGCGCTAGCTACATGCCAGCGGCCGTTCGCGTGTAATAGTAGGGTAATTAGGGCACTATAACATTTTCCTTTTTCTTAAAAAAGAAATTATATTTTCTAACTTTCTAAGATTTAGTGCAAACATAGAAGGTAAAAACTACTAGAATAAAACAAGCATACTTATATAAGCAAATAGTAGGCCTTTATCCCCCTTTCTCTTATTTAGAACCTTTAACTCTAATCTAAAAGCTTATTATATATTTCTAACTATAATACCTAAGTATTACTATATATATTAGTATCTCAGATATCAGATAATTGATCACTTATTACTATATAGTAAGACTAATTTAGTATTCTAGTTGATATTACTTAGCATTCTAAGTAGAAGTTCTAGGAGCGAAGAGGTTTTATACTCTTTGCTAATTAAGCTACGCGATATTATATGACTAGATCATATGACCTATAATACCTCTAATACCCTATATCCTAATACTAGCAACTTCTCTTTTATTATTAGCATTACTATATTAGGATTAGGGTAACCTTATTATTATCTCTCTCCTACTATATAGTCCTTTATACCTACTATTACCTTTATAATATAGGCCTAAAATATATAAAAGATTTATTATAATATATACTATAATAAAGTATAGTTTAAAAGAATATAAGGAAAATAGTAAGGAAGATATAGTTTAGAATATAGTTTAGAATATAGCTAAAGATCGATTTAGCTAATTAGAGTATAAGGAAGGATTTTAGTAACTAATAAGAAACTAATAAAGGGTATATTCTTAGGTTACTTAGAATCGTATATTAAAACGCTTATAAAAACGCTTATAAGAGAATACTTAATACAATTAGTATTATAGTTTTACTAATACTTCTAATTTATCTCTTTTTACCTAGCCTTCTACTTATACTATAAGTACATTCCTATTAATTAGAGTCTCTAATAATTGGTTTAGATTCATCTTTATTATTATATCTAATAGATTATCCTTACTATTAATCTATTAGATCTTATATAGTTCTCGTTTCCTATATAACTCTCTTAAGCTTATAATATTAATTATAAGATACTTCTCTTTAGTAGTACTAAGCTTGACGAAGCATTTATAAAAGGAGTATAAGTCTATATAGACGACCGTCTCGATTAGGAGTAGTTCTAATTCCTTTATAATATGCTTAAGCATTATGCTAATTACAATTCCTATATTAATACTAGCAATTATACTATAGATCTCTAATATAAGGCTACTTCTTATAACTCTCTTACTCTTTATCAAGCTCTAGTATATAATATTACTTCTAATAGTATACTTGCTCTCTACCTCACTTATATCCTTATTTGCTAGTATAATAATATATCCTAACTAGGAACTTAAATCTTTATTATTTGCTAGTAATCTATTAATAAAGATAAATAACCTAGCTATTAAAAGGTCTAGGAGGATATAGTATAGGCCTCTCTTAAGGTTCGCCTTCTACTACTTAAAGCGCTTATTAAGCGCTATTATCTTAATCTCGTCTAGGTCTTAGTATTATACTATAACTAATAGATCAAATAATACTTCTAGCTAGTAGATTGATATAATATACGCGCCTTAAGCACGCTATTGCATATAGGCCTACTTATAGCTACTAGCCTTTATATTGATAGTCTTAAGCTTCTTCCTTTACTCCTTTTACTAGAGTAGAAGATTACTTCTTTTCTATATTAAGATATAGCTATTAAAGATTAGAAAGGTGCCTTCTACTAGCTTCTTCTTTAGCTTTACCTTTAATTTAGCCTTTACTAGTTCCTTATCCTTAAGCTTAGCAAACTACTTATTATAGAGGATAAAGGTATTATCTATCTATATTCTAATAATTCCTACTTTATAGCTATTCTTAGTAATAAGAAAGTAGGGGTTATAGATTAAGGATTTTATTATAAGCTTCTCCTTATAGTAATAATTATATATTATAAACTAATAGGTCCCTACTTTAGTAATACTATAAAGTGGCTTGATTACTATTATAATCATGCTATTAGGGTATAGATATCTAAATTATAATAGTAAGTATACTAAAATACTTCTAATTAAGTCTAATTTAGATTAAGTATATACTTAAGTAATATCTTATAGCTATAATAAAAATCCTAGTAGTATTAATAAAAAGGCAAGCGCTACTAGTATGCGCTAGCTAGTATATTAAATTGTTAGCGATTATATTAAAATAAACTCCTTCTTATAGTTGCTATAGCTTATAATTATAAGTCTTGATTTCTTATATAGCTTATCTATAGCCTTTCCTTTAACTTTATTAACTATATAAGCCTTAAAGATACATATATAACTATGCACTTTAGAGTTATAGATAATAAAGTAAAAGACTCCTTATTCTAATAAGCCGTTAAATTCTACTATTTATAAAGCTTTAAATAGCTTCCTAGGCATAGTAATATACTCCTACTACCTTAATTTAATAGCTAGCTTAAGGTCTCCTTTCTCCTTTACTATTATAAAGGTCTATATAATCTTAATACTACTCTTCTATACTATAATATATATAACTTCTATATCTAAATTAGGAATTAGGTAATACTTATTCTTTAATCCTCTTAAGTATCTATAGCCTCGCTTTTATACTAGTATCTTATAATAATGCCGATATACTAGAAGAGGCTCTCTAGCCTTATTATTAGACTCTACTACTAGCGCGCCTTCTAGCGCTAGCATAGCATTATTAGTATCTACAGGTAGTAGCTCTAGTACTTACTTGATATCTAGATTGATTTCTTCTTATACTACTTATTAGGGTTTTAAATTAGTAGGAAAGTTAACTTTATTACTATATTTATTTATATGCTATTCTTTAATAATAGTAGTATAGAATTACATTAGACTACTAGGAAGTATAATAATGCATATTTCTCTATCTATAAAGATTAGCTTAAATAGTCCTATCTAGCCTTTATCTTTATAGAAGATATAAACGTCTAATTAGAAAAGAAGGAAGAAAATTATAAAAGTATTTAAGCTATTTCTTATTATAAGAGTATTACCAACTTATTATATAGCATATAGTTAATATACTTTACTTATCGCCTTTTAAATTACTTTAGCTCGTATAGTGATATTTAGTAATAGTAGTAAGTTATCTACTATTTATAAGTAGGCTTTAAAAACGAATAGAGTAGGCACTAGGCCGTCTAGGCCTACTAAGTCGTTTATAGCCTTTATAGCTATTTAGAGGATATTATCTTAATATAATATCCTTTACAATTTGCTATAAAGTATTATAAAAGCTTATTAAAGGAAGGTATAGTATCTTTCTACCTTCCTAATCAAGTTATAGGCTTTAATAAGGATCTCCTTAACCTAAATTCCTATAGATCTAGTATACTATCTAAATTATATAGCTATAAAATTAGTATCTATATTATAAACTACTATATCTAGTAGTTTTTAATATAAATCGATCTAGTATAACTTTAGTATATCTTATATATATCTAGTAGACATATTATCTAGAAATCTCATAGCCTAAAAGCCTATAGCTGAATCGACTACTTATAATATAAGCTTTATATTAATCTAAAGTATATCTATAATAACTTTAAAATTAAAGTTATAGTTATCTTAAAGTAAGAACTTGAATCTACTAGGTACCTTCTAGTTCTTCTAGTATTAGTAATAGTATTCTATTAGCTTCTAAATAGCTTTAGTATTTAGGTTATAGCTAGCTCGCTTTAAAATCTTAGAGAGTCTCTAAATCGATAAGTATCTAAAATGGTAATAGAGTTAATAAAGCTTACTATTAGTTAGATAATAGTAGGCAACTATCTATTCTAATTAGTTTAAAAGTATCTAAAGATATTCCTATTTCTATATAACTAAGACTCTTAAATCATTTTAAATTAGAACATTTTTAAGGTTATCTAGCCTAACCTTTAGCCTATCTATATTACTAATATAAAGTAAGAATAGAATGTTTATTAGTAATATATAAAAGGTAATTAGTCTAAATAGGATTTAGATATAGACTATACCTTTTAATATAGCTATGCCTTTACTAAACTTAATAGTATATTTTCCTACTAAGTTATTATTTATTTCAAGATCTAGGAATAGCTTTATTAGTATAATATATTAGCCTTTACCTACTATAAAGACTCCTACTACGCCGCTATTAGGCATAATCCTATAGAAATGCTCTAATAAGTATTAGTCCTTAAATGTGAATACTATCGATCTAAATTAAAGTGATTCTAGAGGTGATTTTAGGGGTGTCTTACTAAGCGAAACGCCTACTCTTAAAGGTAATTTGCTAAGTAAAACGCTTATATTTAGTAGAATGCTTACTTCTAGCAAAATGCTTACTTCTAGTAAAATGCTAATTAGTAAAACGCTTACTTTAAGTAGTTTGCTAAGCGAATCGCCTTCTATAAAAACAGGCGATTTAGGAAACTAAAGCAATTTAGATAGTAATTTAGATAATAATTTTAGTATAGAATTATAAGATAAGACTATCTTATATTACTTTCCTTTTATAAAAACAGGCGATTTAAGAAACTAAGGCGATTTAGAAGGTAATTTAAAAAGTGATTTAGATAATAATTTTAATATAGAATTATAAGATAAGACTATCTTATATTACTTCCTTC
>QGMI01000253.1:0-42757 GCA_007821535.1 Lachnellula occidentalis | reverse complement strand
CACAAAAACTCCTATACGCCCCCACCACCTTCCGCCCATCCAACGCCTCAACCTGCACCCTCGCAACATCCCGCACATCAACCACAGTAGCAAGCTGCGCCTCCTTCCTCACATTCCCCGTCACGAGCCCCAGCACCACATTATTACTCCCACTCTGCAGCTCGCGCGCCGACATCGCCAGCGCATTACGCCCGATCACATATCCCGGCATGACATTCACGATACTAAACCGTGGTTTCTTTTCCGCGACGAACCGATCCGTCGCGTCGAGCGCGAGGGCTTTGGCGCCGCGGTACGCCTCGATGCCGTTGGGCCAGGGGCCTGTGGGTAGCGGAGAGACGCGCGAGGTTGACGTGTAGGTTGTTGGGGTACTGGCGGATTGCGCGGTGGAGGAGAGGATGGCTGCTATGGAAGAGGTGATTACGATGCGTTTTATGGAGGCGTGCAGGAGTGCGGATGTTAGGATCGAGGTCGTGCCGTGGATGGCGGGTTGCACTATGTCTTGCTCTGGATTATCCGTCTTTATTCCTTTATTAGCATGACTGCCTCCGGGAGCTTTCTCGCTTAAAATGAAAAGGAAAGGAAGCAAGCTCACTGGACCAGGCAATGCGGCGGCCAAATGCTCTACATAAACCACGTCCTTCAACACTTCGTCAAACGCGCCTGCGACCGTAATATCGGGCACGATGGCGAAGGAGACTTTGCCTTGTGTTACGAAAGGGGCGATGAGGGGGTGCGAAGACAGGGTCTGGATTTGCGGCTCCTTGCGAATGGAAATGCGCACGCGGTATCCGGATTCGAGGGCCTGGTGGAGGACGGCGAAGCCGATGAAGCCTGTTGCTCCTGTGATCTGGAGATGCTGTGTTAGTTGCTTGGGCTTGGGGAGAAGGTACTTGGGAAGGGAGGGCATACGAAGACGAGTTCTCCTGCCATTCTTGAATATACTGATTGGTATGGTATTTGAAGCGATTTGACCTGGGTTGTTGGAGCTGGCTTGGATGTTTAGAAGTATATATTATCTTTTGAACTTATTTTCTAGAACAGCGCTCCTTATATATCCCTTCCTCCCTGGTGCATGCCGTCTCTCCCGTCCTTCCATCATGGCCTGCGTATTTACAAGTCAGAAAGCACGTCTTTCTTCTATTATCTTCATTGCACTGTAGCTGCAGCCTTCTCTCGCGAATCAAGACATTGCGAAATAAGGTACATCGAGGTATCAGTAATCATTGCTGACTGATCGCGTGCTGTAGGTGGTTGAGTAATCCGACCTCTAGCCGACATTTTCTCGTACGGTTTTACGCGGTGATGTAAGGTACAATTAAAGAATTGGGATAGGCTGTGTGAAGAAGTTGCACAAGATGCAGTTCAGCTGTAGTGCTGCATGCAGGAATCGAAGGGGCCGAACAGGGATGAACCGAGAGTATTTTATTGGTCGTAGCAATTTCTGATTTGGGATTTTGGTGTGAACTGCTCGTTGTTTATATGTAAACGTTGTATGGGTACATTTATGGGAGATGGGGCTGCTGGGAATACTAAACGGATTCAAGCTACCGTATCGGTCAAAGTCAACAGGCGAATTATTCAGTTACATATGCCTAGAGCTTTGATATTAAAACTACAGTAAACTACTTATTGCAAAACCTTCTTCTGATCCAAAATAAGATCACCTAGTGATAGTATTCACCTGATCAAGCTCGTTATCTGCCCTTCTCATCCGAATTGCCGCTCCTTTCCATTGGATGAATATCGTGGGCAGGATCGAGAAGACAACAACGATGCCAACCATAAGCCCGGCGCTGCCAGTGAGACCGATACTGGTGAACATGTCCGGGAACCAGAACGGACCTTTTTGAACAAGTTTGTTAGCCGTGGTCCCTTTTTTTTCTCAAACTCGGGTATGACTGAAACTAAACGGGCTTGGGGGACGCGAGAAAGACTTACCAATGAACCCCCATGTACTCCTCACAAGGTTGATGAACACTCCAATGCTGGCCGCATGTTCATGGTGGCAGTCAACAGCATACGTAATCATCACCGTCGTGATAATCTGATTCCCAAACGCAGCAATCGCAATCCCCACGATGGGCGTGATATTGTAGGCGTCCAACTTATCAGTCTGCACACAAAACACAACCAATCCACAAATCGCAGTCGCATATCCAAGATACGAAATCCAAATTCTATGCTCGGGCGCCACGGTGTTGGAACGACCCAGCTTAGCCGACCCCCTTTGCATGAAGAAGTCGGAACCGCGCCCTCCGAGCTGCTCACCGAGAACAGAACCAATGATCATGCCGGCGAACTGCAGACCGATTTGCTGGGCGTTGAAGCCGAATTTGGGGGTGAAGAGTTGCGGGATTTCAACAGTGAGGAGAACGGATGTGAAGCCGAAGACTATGGCGTATGCAACTGTTGGTAGGAGGATATTAGGATAAGCAAACAATCTGATGGGCATCCAGAAATCTCTCCATGTCAAGGGATTTGGGCCCAGTTTTCCAAAATTGAGATACTGGCGTCGGAACGAGGAATGGTCGTTTTGGGGGACGCGGCTGTTGCGAACGTAGAGGGTTTCAGGCGAGAAGAAAAAGTAGAGGATGAACTGGACGCCATTGGTTATGGCGAAGATCCAGTAAATCCACACCCATCCATCTGTATGGAAAGCTACGAATCCCATTATGAATGGACCCATGGGAGGACTGGAAATGTAAGTTTATGGGTGGGGAAATGGAAATGTAAATGTAACTGGGAGACAAAACATACCCAAGAGTTACCATTAATGTCCAAATACCCATCTTCTGCCCTCTCTCGCTTGCGAAGAATGTCTCTATCACAACCGCACTACTGATAGCAATAGCAGGGGAAATGAAGAAAGCCACCAACATCCTAGTTATCACTTGGGAAGCATAACTATGGGATTTTGCGCAGCCAATATTGCACACCAACGAGCCTATCGTGGAGATGAGCCAGATAGGTCTGCGGCCAAAACGATTCGAAATCGGCTTCCAGAACAAGGGAGAAAACCCCAGTATCAGGATCTGGATACTGGTGAGGTAAGAAGCTTGTGTTAGAGAAATTCCCAGGTCGACCGAGAAAAGCTCAAAGGCTGGAATAATGCCCGCAGCGGTGAAGGTGGTCATCATCGCATGGAATGATACAAGGATGAGATTCAAGTGTTTCTGTTGAAAGTCAATTAGCAAAGTCTCTTCTGACCAGTCCTATGGAGAAGCAATACCTTCCAGGAAGGCCAGTTTAAAGGGTCTGCTGGATCCATTGATGGCAATGGATTCAGATCAAGTGTTCCATGCCGACCAAGCAGGTATTCCCTATGCTGGGGACTCAGATCTCCCCCGATGCCATTCTCCAGATGGCTGCTGTCTATGGCCGCAGCATGGTCTTTCTCAACCACGGCGTTATCGTAAGGGATCTCAACCTGTTGGATTGGTTTCGACTCCATTGTAGAGATGTCGTTTGGTGTACAAAATCTTGGGTGATAAGAAGTCCAAAAGTGGCAATATATATAGATGATCGGAATGCGTTCCGGGTGCGGAGACTCCACATCCCACGTCCACCTTTTAGAGCACGGGTACGTACCTACTTATAGGTCAATTCACCTTTGAGGGGAAGACCAACAAAGGGCTGTCCCGGACATACATGTACAGTCCGAGGACCGCGGGACCAACACACTCGGAGTCCGTAAACAAGTTTCTCTTTTGCGCATCAAGACACAACCATAATAATACAGCTGTAATTCTATGTGAATTGATTAAATAAATATAGAAGAAGCCAATCATTAATACACGATTTCTAAATCTCGACTTTAATTACCTTAGTTGTGCAGAAATATAATCTGTAGAAGTGGGATCCAGCCGCATGTCACCGCCACGGTGCGGCTAAAAGCTTATCCAGAATATTATCTAACAAAGCAGGTCAGATGACTACTATTCTAGACCCCTCCAAAATATGTCTTTGTCCTTAGATTAGCCAATTAAAGTATGTATGCTTATGAATTCTATCTGCTTACTTACTTTTATTCATTCTTAGGTATATTACTTATAATCAAGTGCTCTGGACCACGTGTAGGATAGATGCGTGAACCGCACCGCGTCCACCGCGTAGCGTAACAGCCCCGGAGCGGGGTAGTCGCATTCCCCAGCATTCTGTTAGCGGATCTTCAGCCGCCTTTTTCTTTGTTGACGGCTCCTGTCTATATAATGCAGTACATAGAGCCGGAGTGGTCCCGAGTTTTACTGCAGGGGTATGATTGGAGTCGGAGCCATTAGAGGAAAACGGTCTGTTAGAAATCCATCCGATCCCCTAAAGTAGGGCCCTCCTATTTTTATTATAATGTAGTATATAATGCCTTCTTCTCTTCTTCTCTTCTAATTATCTTTATCTTTAATATCTTATGGGTAGTTTAATGCTAGGTTTATATCTTATAGGTAGCCTAAGTACTAGTATATTATAATCTATTAAAATTCTCTATCTATAATCTATACTAGGTATCTTTAGCTTAGACCTATAGTATAGGCCTTTAATTTTATAGGCCTTATATCTTTTTTATTTTACCTTCTTTTCTTCTCTTCCTCTTTACCTCTCTTTCTCTCTTTTCCTTATTTCTTTACTATCTATTTATATAAATATAGATTCTTCTCCTACTTAATAGTATACTTACTATAATTAGATATGCCCTACTATAGACTTCCCTTTATAGCTAAGAGGTAGTTGATATATAATATATATATAGTACTATATATATACTCTCCCTTTCTTTTACTAGCTCTTACTAACTAATTTCTATCTATAAGACTACTAGTAGTAGTAGTAGATTTCAAATATAGACCTAAATATCTATTAGACTTGATTAGGCTAGATATAAATAGTTAAAGAGAGAAGGGAATTAAATACGGATAATATATAGCCTATTAGGCGTTTGCAAATTGACCTTAACCTTCCCTTAGAGGAATATATAGCTGCCTAAGTAGTAAGGAGTAAGGAAATTCAGGTAGTATAAGGGGAATAGATAAGAAGGAATCATAAGAATGCTAAATAGGCAGCTATCTACTCTCTTATAGTATTTATATTAAATTTCGACCTTCTACTATTAGAGTACTATATTAGTCCTTTTACGGAGGAATGTAAGTACTACTAGGCAGTCTACTAGAGGAGCAAGTAGATATAGGATAGGCAGTTCTCTTTATATTATATACTTAGAAATAGAGAGCTACTATAGTTATAGCCTCCCCTATACGAGTTACGGGTACTTTTTATAGACTAAATGATATAGGCATATAACTTCTAAACTGATATCTATTAGTATAATTCTACTCTAGCATTTATATTAGTTAGCTATAATTAGGATAAGTAGATTAGTTTCTAAGGAGGGATTAAATGCTTTTAGATCTATAGCAAGCTTTTTTATCTACAAGGCCTATTATAGCTAGAGAATAGCATTATGCCTGCTTTTATATAGCTTTTCTTTTACGATTTAATATATACTATAGATATATAGATAGACTAATACTTATATCTTAACTAGATGATTCTACTTGAGCTTTTATATATGCTTATAGAATATAATCCTTTCTTACCACTTTACTAGACTACTTATAAGCGCTTAGCTAAGCCTGCTAGTAGCTAGTTTTAGCTTGCAATTAATCTGTAAATGCATCTAGTTATAAACATTAGGGCTAACTATTACTAGGAGAACCTACTAACTAGTAATAAGGTTACTGCGATTCTATTAGATAAGTATATAAATACCTCCTATTAGGATATTATTCTTATAGTCTATAACCCTCGTAGAAACGAGTAGCTACTAAACTATATTAGCCTAATGTATACTATATATATACCTCTCTATTATATCCTTCTCTTTCTAAATAGCGATTATAGTTAGCATTATAATATATACTTATAGTCTAATTAGCGTTAATAGAAGAAGACCTATCTTAAGTAGTACCCTTTTTACTACTTCTATCTCTATATCTATAAGTAGGAATTCTTGCCCTTTTTCTATACTAGCTATCTCTTTTAGTAGTACTATATAGATACATTTGCTTCCTATGAAGCTATAGAACTAGACTAGCTCTGTAATCATTAGGATCAAGTCTACGTAGACGTTTATAATAGGCTATAGGACTAGTTAGTAGCTATAGATCTTAATACTAGTTAGTTAGGCCGTTAGGTTATACTACTATTACACTTTATAGGTAGTAACTACTTTATATAGTAGCTATTCTAAGACTTAATAGCTATTATATAGTATTATAAGACGCTAACCTTCTTTCTTACATTTATAGCTAATCCCTACTAGAAAGAGATAACTAAGAATCTGCTTCTAGATTAGCAACTAACCGATTGCCTAGACCTAATTACTTAGGTCTTTTATCTAAAGTTTATAGCATTTCTTATAAATCTTAAGGTAGGTATTCTTAGTCCGTATTAGGCTTATATATACTCGGTTAAGTACTAGAAGTATAGTCTACCTTATATATATACTCTTCTTTAGCTTATAGCTAAGGCGCCTTTTATTATAGCTAAATAGGTTAATAAGGTTATTTGTACTAAGCTTCTTCTAGTAGAAATAGGTCTTAAGCTCTACAAGGCAGTTATAGGCTATATGATTTATAGACCATATAGGGAGTATAATCCTAATGCTCTATATATAGTCTATTTATCTCCTAATAGTCTATTAGTCTATAGTAAGGGCTTCCTAAAGCCGTTTTCACTTGAGATAGTTATCTATAAAGATGGTTACCTATAATACTATTACTAGGATAATAGTAATACTATTATAGTCTTAAAGCTAAATTGCTTAGGTAAAATAGTTATGTTTAATAACTACTAGGTTATTTCATATAACTTATAGCTTCTCTAGAAATACGGCTATTATTTAAACGTTAAGATATATACTATAATTTAAGCTATTAAGTATATCTATAAGTATGTCTATAAGGGCGCAGACTATACTACGGCTATAGTTAGTACTATAAATGATGAGATCACCTATTACGTCTCTAGGTAGTATATTAGGCCTTTAGAAGTAGTCTGGTAGATCTTTAAATATTATATATATAGGTAGTTTCTACCTATTAAGCACCTTCTAGTTTACCTTCCTAGAAAGTAGGTAGTTTACTTTATACCTGATTTGATACTTATATAGCTTGTAGCTAAGCTTAAATAGTCTTAGATAAAGCTAATAGTATTCTTCCTTCGTAATAAATAGTTTATAGACGGCTAGTAGTACTTATATATAGAGTTCCTAGGTTAATTTATATAGGACGATAAGGTATATCTATAGGAGCTATACTAGCGAAGTATAGGTATAAAGATTGGCCGTATATATTATTTTTATCTAATTTTAGGCAAGCAGTTCTACTTATAGCTATTCTTAATTAAAGTTCACAGGCCCTAGTCTTTTAAGGACTTATATTTCATAGATAGTATCCGTTACCTAATATACTATACAGCCTATATCGCCTGTAGGCTAGCTGAAAATAATCTAGAATAGTATAACTGCTTTAATAAGGCAGTTATCTTTACTTCTAGATAGGGTTTATAGATCCTTTTCTTAATAAGCCTTTACTAGAACCTAATTGCTAACCTATTAGCTATCTAGACCTACTATTATATTTCTCTCTATAAGGATTTGCTTTACTACCTTTAATATATATATACCTCTTTCTTCTTAGTTCTTATAAATCTAGAGTCTAACTATAGTCTATAGTCTATTATAGATAGCCTTATAGACCTATAGTACTCTCTTATAGACGTTAGCCTTCTAAAAAATGTCTTTGATTAGTTGGCCTTAAACTAGGATATAATTACATAGGAGTAGTAGGCTGTAAACTAACGCCTAGTAGCTAAGATATAAGTATAGCTAAATGCAGATTAGTAAATATACTTCTAGATAATCACTTAGGCTATTATAAATAACCTGTAAACAGCCTACTTCTACCTTTAAGGACCTAGTAGGACTAGGAAGACCTTCCTTTATAAGACCCTTTATTACTACTTTTATAGTCAGGAGAAATAGGTACTTTATATAGCTTCTATAAGTATTATAGTATTACTTCTCCTAAATAGATAAACTTCCTACTTTATATTTAAGATTCCTATTAATCTAAATGAGTTATCTATTAGTTCTATTTCTAAGTTAAGCCTATAAGCTATAGAACTAAAAAAGGTTAATCTAATTATCTAGGATAAGGTACTAATATAATATAAGTACTACTTTAAGGTTATCTACTACCTTTTTATTAATTTATAGTCTATTATAGATAATCTACTCTTTAGTAGTATTCCTATTTTACTTAGGAGGGATTTTACATAGATCTTACTGGTTATTTTATAAGGCTTATAGGCTGATATTATAAAGGCCTTACTATAGCGCTCATTTATCTAGCTAAAACTTTACTATCTACACTTATAGATAAATATATAGGTCTAGAATGCAACTAGCCCGTAGGATTAGGGCTTTATGTAGTAGATTAGTAAGCTCTCCTATACGCCTATATTAAATGGTGAGGTAGAGATCCCTAATTATATCTTATAGATATCTATAATAATAGACCTAATCTATATAGTATATCTAAATGAGCTACTCTCCTGCCTGCTTACTACTAAATCTCCCTTCTATAATTATGTCCTTCTTTTACCTCTTAACTAGTTTATAGTAGAGCTAAATTTAATTATCTTAAACTACTTTCCTAGCTAGTTGTAGACTTATAATTCAGTTAAGACGATAGATTTAGCTAAGGGGAAGGAGATTATAAAGCTTCTAGCTAAGTATTTATAAAGTATTAATCTTCTATCTCTACCTCCTTCCTAGCTAAGCTTAAAGGTTAGCATACTTATAATACTTCTATAGAATCTTAATCTAAAGGAAAGTCTTTATAATAGGTCCTAGATAGTTATTATAAAGCTATAAAACTATTACATTAAGGGTCGTCTACTAGGAGGAGACTTTAATAGAGAGTTATAAATAATTCCCTAGATTAAACTCTCTTTAGGTAAGAAGGAACTTACCTTTATATTAACCTACAAGTAGTTTCTAGTTTGCATTTGCTTTATAATAACTATTAATAAGGCTTAAGGGTAGTCTTTTAATATAGTTAGGGTAGATTTATAGATATAGGTTTTTTCTCATAGATAGTTTTATGTAGTAGTCTTATAGGTATCTTTTATAAGTAGTCTATAGATTCTTCTTCCTCTAGATAAAGAGATGACTACTAATATAGTCTAGCTAGAAGTATTATAGGATCTTTAATACTTAGGTTTTCTTATATAGTATACTCTTTTATAGGTATTATTTGCTTTTCATTCCTATCTATTATATACCTTTAAGTAAGGGACCTTTAATAGGATTTATAATTCTACGCTTAGCAACCGTCCCTATTTTACCCTTAGTTCTAGCTCTAGCTCTAATTCTTCTACCTCTTAGATCTTCTTCTTCTTTTTCTCTTCTACTTCTACCTCCTCCTTATATAGCTCTACTAATTCCTTAAATAGAACTATAAAGTAGCAGGTATATATAGTAGCTAAATAGTAGTATAATAAGCTTATATTAGGTTAGAATCATCTATAAAACATATAGAGGATCAATTAGAGAGTACTTATAGACTTAGGGTCTACTAGGAGCAACCTAGGCAAATATATAAAGATAGGGAGTAACTAGGTCTAAGTAGCAAGATTTATAAGAGGGCTCTTTAAGGCGAGTAGAAGATAGTAGTAGTAGTAATAGTAATAGAGATTAGAGGAGGTATTTACTAAGTATAGCTAGGATAGTATAGCGAGAGCGATAGCCTAAAGGTTAGCTAGAGGGAGCTAGTATAGTAGTAGTAGTAGTAGGAAGACCTATAAAGATAGAAGTAGGGCCTAGAAGCTATAATATATTAGTAGTAGTCTATAAACTTAAGGGAAAATGAATAGTTAACTTATAGAACAAATAGCGACTTCCTTTACTACTATAATAGTAGTTAGTATAACTTCTTCTAAAATAGCCTAGGGCCGTAATATATAAGGTCTAGCAACTACTACTACTTATATAATGCTTGCATGCCTAAGATATAACTTGACTAGCTGCCTAGCTAAGCTATACCTTAAAGTTTAAGCTATAGGCTATAGTAATATTATAGCTAAAGCGAGGTTTAAGTTAGTAGAATAGAGGAAGAGCTAGTAGGCTAGCTGCTATGATAGATTGGCAGCTAGGAGGCATAAGTAGGATAGCTATAATAGTAAGCTATATACTATTAGTTATAAGTCTAGAATCTATAATTTAGGATAGTAGAACTTACATTTGCAAGAGGTAGAATAGGTAAAGTAGTAGTAGTAGTAGCAGTTATAGGACTAGGCAAAGTAGTAGTAGTAGTAGCAGTTATAAGCCTAGCAGGCAGGTTGATAGATATAAAGCTTAATATCCTATAGACTATTAGCTATATATAATATATATATGCATAGTCTATAATGTTATATATATATAGTTGATTATTTAGAAGCTACTAAAGAGAAAGGAAAGAAGAAGTAAAAATAGATTAAAAGAAAAGTAGATATACCTACCTAACCTTACTAAATTAGGAATTATACTTGCAATCTAGTATAGTTCTATTCACTTTTATAAGTTATTATTTACTATTATCTCTATACTATTATGCTATTACAGCTGCATTTTAGACTTTACCCCTTTATAGATTCAGATTTTAACCCTTTACAGATCTAGACATGTGATAAAAGACGCTTAATCTACCTAAGGCCCCTCTAGTACGAGCTTGCGAGCACCGAGGGGACTCGTTCACGGCAATTGGCCAGTTATTTGTTGTTACCTTTTCGAAAACTTGAAATATCACAATACAGAGTAACCTTGATATAAGCATTACCATCCTGACCGGGAAAATTGAAGCATAAAGTGAAACAGGTGGTAAAATATGCTTGGGATTCTAGGTGCACGGATGCCACATAGGCATCTATAGGGAACGTGCACGCGGTTTCGCACCAAAATTCGCTATAATTATACTTCAGAAGAGGCTTAATTGTTTTGACTCACTTGTTTTGTCCGTTTGATTAGCTGATTAATTTTATACTGGCTGTAGTGGAAGTTTTCAAATCGTTGTAGAGTTTATGTCATCATTAATAACTCCTACAGTGTTTTGCGGCCTTCCCCACAAACGGACTATCAATTAATACCCCACGCTAGGGCTGGATCAAGGAGCGGCACTTACTCTCCTTACCTAACCTTTTAATAATGTCTCAAGCTACCTGGCACATCATAAAATGTGTAGCCGCTTTTCCTGTCCACTAGGAGGCTTCTTCTGTTTGTGGAGACGGCCGTGAAATACTGTAGGATTTGACTATATGGGACTTCTCACGTACTGTACTTCTACTTTGTACTTCGTACTTCATCAAACGTTCACCGTCGACGTATGAAACATTGAAATGCAAGCAAGCAATTTTAATAAACGATGTTGCATCGAAGAACTCAATTAATGTGATGCATGACCACGCCGGTATGTTCGTGCGTGGGGCGGAGTACGGAGTATTGGAGTATTATTGGAGCAACGGCAACGGCACCTTCTACTTCGGGAGGAAATCAAAGTTTCGAGTACTTTCATATCCGCTCCGCTCCGCTCCGCTCCGCTCCGCCCCAATTTTCTGCTTACGAAACTGATGAAAGGGATACTCACCGGAAAGGAGCTCCTCTTCATCGGCGAAGAAGTCTTGCTCTAGCGGGTCGAGACACCGTGTATGTACGAATCCCTAATGTACGGCCCGTACAGTACGGACGGGTAGCTTATGTTTCTTGGCCGGGGCTAATTAGGTAAAACCCACGAGAAAGCCCCGACCCGCGTCCCGCGGTCCCGCTGATATCCCAAATTCAGGTCTCATTCCCGGACCGGCGACGTGAGTATGGCAACCACAGCTGTTTGTATGAAGTCTATGAAATCTATGTAGATCTCGGAGGCGCCATTGCTCGCCCATCATGACGCTACTCTAACTTTCGGGACGGAAAAGAACACGGGACTTGAAAGAACGGCAACAATTGTTTATCGCCTTACCATCTACTCTTTGTAGGGGTGGGAAAAGATATATTTTCAATGACAGGAATGACAGGATAGATATCTATATTATACTGTCTTTTTGTCGATATAAAAGATATTTTACCTTATTGCTTACTAAGGGCTCTATATGCTATTGAACTAGTAATAATCATTGATTTATATTATGCATATCTTATGCATAGTTTATATATAGTTTATGCCTAAATATATGCAATATATCTTGTCTATGAGAAGATATTATTTATCCTGCCATGATATGATAATATAAAGATATCTTAAGATATTGCCCATCCCTACTGCTTTGGCTTGGCCTTCTCTAACTCTTCTGAAATTTATTTGCTATTGTGGGCCCTTTCTAGCATTTGGTAAATTTGTTGCTGACTCCCCGGCAGCGGTTGAGGCCGATGAAATGACTCGCAGTATCTATGCAATGATCATTCATTACTTCAGGGTCAAATAACTGCCTGAATGAGTTTGATTGCATATCACTTCTATAGTAAGACAATAAACGAAGAGGTCGATAACCTTTTATAGTAACTAGGAATAACGTCAAAGCGGGTCTCACTATCTTATACCGTGCCCGTCTACCAGTATTATATATCTAGTTATCCTCTATTAAGTTAAAACAACCCACTTAGTTATATTAAGCATGGAACGTGCTACTCGTCTTCTTCGCCTTCCTTGAATCGCGTGAAAGGGTTGTTGCCGAATAACTAGTTACTAGCTTCGCTACCAGCCGTCTTCCTATCGGTGGCCCCGCGGATTGCCCGGTGATCTTAGTTAGTACGACACACAGACCATAGCATAGCGGCGAGTTAAGACTGACTTCTTGACTCTTGATACTCGCTTTTCTTTAAAGTCTGACAGTGGAGATAGTTTTCACTCCACAACATCATCCTTCGCGCCACTTGAGGAGCTTAGATGCGACGAAATACAAGGCCTAAGATTGCTTTACCTCCGTAGCATTGATCTTTCTTGCGGTTCTGCGGGCCTATACTAGGGTAAAGAGCCAGTTATATATACGGGATCTATCCTTTCTACGCTAAATAGTCTCTACTGTCAGACTTGAAGAAAAAACCAAGTACCTGTCTTCGAGTCATGCTTGCGTCGTAATACTTATCTAGGGCCCCTTAAATATACATGCTATAGGTGCATATATTGAATTGGCCCAGCGTTTTTGATAGGCCGTTCAGTTATAAAAGACATATAAATGGACTAGTAAGGGGCTGGTAGAGTAGAACCCGCAGTTTTTTAATATTACTTGATATATAAACAAATGTTCTGGGATAGACTAATCTCAGTTCATTGATTTTTGTTTGTCTGTTTGCTAGAACTATAGTTTATACCTAATCGTAACCCTCTACACTATAGGAGTAGTAGTCTAAATATTCCCCCTATTCCTTCTAGGAGTGTCCCTATCCAGAATATAATACCTCACGAAACGTCATAGATGATCAAGCTAGATTCTGATATCTAAATTGCTAGATACCTACCGCGATGCTTATCCTAGGACGCGGGACATCTTATCTTTCAAGGTTCATGAGAGTAAAAGGAATACTTAGACTACAACTCTCCTATATGGCCAGTGCTGTATATGGCAGGGGGTTATGATCAGTACTCCAGCTTTCAGAACTGCCTGGTAAAAGCGCTGAATTGCCGACGAGAGATTCGGGTATAGGGCTGAGTGATAAGCTGCACTCTTTACTCCGTGCGGCGGAAATTAATTTGATTCCTGCTTAAGGTTCGATTAATCCGGTTTGAATAGTGTAAACCCTATTTGTCAATCAAGTAGCTTGGGACGGTATTTGGATGAAGCTGATCACAAAACTATTACTATAAATCCTCAGTATAGGAAAAATAAGACTCGACTTACTTTTCGGTTGCACGTATCAAAGGGGACATTATGGTGGACGAACCTTTTACGACTACCGAAAAGCGGATCTATGAACTAGGAAACTCCTTTGATGTAATTCTTCGTTACCGGCGTAGCTATCCCGCCAAGAAGGCAAAGGCAGAGAGGGGTTGCTTTAGTGCTTATCCCGTTATTGTTATCTCCTCTGCCCCCCTTCTCTTGGCTGATTAGTTACGGCTGGGACGAAGTAAGACCTACCTACTAGTAGCAACGACAATACAATGAATGATGTGCATATAGGGGGTCCGTCCAATTTGTCCCCCTTATTTACTTGGCATAGGTAGATTGTATCCGGCAAATATACCGGCACATGGCACTTTACCTTGATCCTTAGAACTGCAAGAAATCTGATAATCAAGCTAAGTCCCAAATAAGGCTTCTCGATTACGACTGATAATTGAGATCTTTACATAATATAGAATATGTACTTGTAAAATAAATATTATGGAGAGTATCACTATATCAGGCTTCAGACAAAACGAGTACTACTTGAGTACATTATTGAAATCTAAAGAGATCTACCAATAATTAGCAGAGTAACGTCAAATAATAACGATGATTCAAAAGTCGGCAAACTCAATTTGCAGCCACACGCAGTTTCCACTCCTTTCTAATAAGTGACTGACGAATGTAATGTTACTCTTTTGATCACTTGAAAATCATTTACTCCATCTACATAGATATGCGCTCTCTCTATCCGGTTTTCAAATGCCACTTTGTCCCAGGCCAAACAAACCTTCGACAGGGTATCTTTCCGGAGACAGAGTAAGGACTGGGTTTCATGTACCGGTATATGCAAATGTATAAGGTTCTGCTGGGTTTCCCCACGTTCAGCCTACGTCCGCGACCTCCAAGCGCTCCATGAACTGCCGCAGCATTGCAGAGCCTGTGATTATCATACAACGTTCGGCTACTAACTTTCGGTAATAGAAGAAGCCTTATATCGGATAGCAAAAGAGAGTGAGCATGGGCGCCTTATTGACGGATAGACTTATCCGTTTCTCAAAGCAGCTTAACACGCGGAAAAGAATAAAGAATAGCAGAACTGGGCCTAGGCTTTCAAGTGCACTGTTTGGTAAAGATCAGACCTGGGGTACGTAAGCTTAAAAAGAGAGGAACTTAGGGGTTGAGCCGCCTGAAACATTTTTGCGCATAGACTATTAGACTTCTATATGGCTAGACTGCGCGTATTGCATATGTACGTTTGGGACACTAGTTGGCTTCGCCCGACAATAAGGTTTGGGGGGAGGTCAGCAAACGCAATACAGAGAGCTCCGCGAGTAGTGTTTCAAGGGTTTCCCAGCAAACTTTGCCGTGGTTGGCCTTCTGAGCTCTGACTTCGTCCCGGGCGTAAGCATTCCGCCAAGAAGACCCCCTCTTCCTTGGCGGAATAGTCAAATTACGCCTGGGATGAAGTAGTATCGTGATAAACATGCTGATGACTGCATTGTGCGGCCTATTTGAGTAGGTCTGTTGGTGATATTGTGGGGAAATTCCCGTCCCATATGTCGCAGTCAGATATCCAATCTCACGGACCTCCTGTATTGGCGGAATAACATTCCGATCAAAACTCATTCGCCTCCCTCGACTTGTTTATTTCGTAGTAAGGATCTCGACGCCATATTCCAGCGACGAGCAAGTTGAGTAAGAAATGGGGGTATAGGTAAGAAAGATGAGAATCGAAACACGCGTAGAAAATCACTCAAAGGTGTTGGTGCAAGAATAAAGAGTTGATTGAAGCAAGTGGGCGTTAGCCTACTACGACTGCAAAACTACGCAGGGGCTTTCAGGGGCTTGGTTCCATATGCCCGGGCTGACATGCGGCGCATGTCCAAACTCATAACCAACTACTTCTACTTCGACCTAGGTACTCGTAGCTTAAATCATTTGCCGGTATTATCACGGACCACGGTTCGGGAAGACGATTAGTTATTATGATTAGTCCCAGGTTTTCCTGGCTTGAACCCCCTTTTCTAATACCGGTATCTCGTATATTGTGCGGAAACTTAGCGTCTCGCTCAACGACTATCTTCAGCGATCATTATTATACGATTGACCCGATTCGTCTTCGCCTTGCTTGACTTGCATTTCCATTTCCATCTTCTGATCGCTTGATTGCTTTTATGAATTGACGATTATTCCAGGGCTCAGTGAACGTCCGGACTATAGTTATGGTCAGTGGATAAGTAATTTAGGTCCCACTCTATCTGTGATCTTGAGGATTTACGCGACCAATCGAGTGATCTACTACTACTACTAGATCTGGAGCCGCAGCCCTGATTGATTAGATGGAGCCTGGGGCCCGGAGTAACTCCTGGTAGGGGCGTCGGCGTTCGTATCCAGTATGTACAATTAGAGGGGGCTGACCTCCGTAATTACTATTCCTAGCTACTTGATTGGCCGAATATGATATGCACTAATCAAAGCGTATCGTTTAGACCCAAAAGGGAATCAAAATATCCTTCAGCCGCTTGGAATGTATACTGTACTCGGGCACAAATAAATTTAATACATGAATAGGGTCAAGGCTTCTATTAGAGTTTCTAGATATTGAGTTTCGAAGAATCTCCAGGTTCACATAGAGACTGCATACGGAGGTAAGCTGCATCTGCCGTATGCAGTTGTTGATGCTGGTGGAGTACCGGATTTGCATCCGGTTAGATGTTGGAGATCCTGGAGCAGAGTTTCTCCACCGATGCGAGTGTCGAGACCCACTAGCGGACCTGATTCAACTGCTCCTTGCTCCTGTTACAGATTTCATCATCCACTTGTAGAGAAGCTAGAAGCAAAGTACAGCCTTAATTGACCGTCATTCTGCGGCTAAAGATCACTAGAGACCTTTTGAAGGCTCTTTGAGGCTTGTTCAAGTACAATGGCATTGCATGACTCGCCCGCCTCCCCCTCCTCAGCTTCCTAGCCCTTGAAAAACACAATCCACACGCTGATACTTCTTACTTCGTATGAAGCCCAGGGTTCTCATCCCTGCCCCCACGTTATCGGTATGGGCAAGGTATACCCCTAAAAATGTCAAGGTACCCGTATGCATAACCAATCGGATATCAAACTTACATGCAGCGGGAAGTGTTTCTCCATAACTCATTATCAAGTAGTACCAATTACGTCTCGTTTTCTAGAATATATCCACTATTGAATGACAGGGCTTTGCCCAGGTTGCCCTGTCTTGATCGGAGATGCTAAGCAAGTAAGCAAGCATAGTTCCCCCAGCGTTCAAGTACAAGTAAAAGACCGTGGCTCTGAACAATTTTTATGATATTGTTGACTTCTAGAATTGCTTCATGCCAGACATTCCCTTTTTATATCACGCGCTCTCCTTTCAGTTCCAGGTCTGAACAACCGACTTCAAGTCGGCTTTCGTTGTGAACAAGCCTCCCGCGGCTGGATTAACTCCAACCTCCATGATGCCCCTCCTTCCAGACATCGCCAGTTTCTTGACCGCCAGGTCTAGTGCTGGTAGCAATCCACAGCCTGTGTATTCAAGCACTTCGTTCGATCCTCTCCCTGCCGGTATTCGACATGGAATGGCGGCCATGGGTACAATAGGACTTATATCGTGTGCCACAACACTCACTTTGATTTGTTTCATTACTTACCGTATGGTTTATTGGCGGAAATTCTACGAGCATCCTCTTGCAACGAACCAGATCTTCGTCCTGATTTACAACCTTCTTATCGCAGACTTTCAGCAAGCACTCTCTTTCCTCCTGTCGTTTCACTGGATCGCTAAAGACAAGCTGGTGGGACCAAGCACCGCTTGCTTTGCCCAGGGCTGGTTGATACAGATTGGAGATCTCAGTTCTGGACTCTGGGTTCTGGCAATTGGTATCCACACATTCATCAATCTCGTTGGCCAGAGACAAGTCCCAAACACAGCTTTTTTTACAGCTGTAGTGGGAATCTGGTTGTTTGCGTTGGTATTGACGCTTATCGGGCCAGCCTCGCACGGGGCCGGCTTCTTTGTCCCTGCAGGGGCTTGGGTGAGTCTGCATTGCCTTTCTGCTTTCATTCTCTAACAAGATACTTTAGTGTTGGATTGGTGATGAACATGAGCAAGATCGCCTTACTCTCCACTATGTGGTATGTAAAATCCCCGAGCATTTTCGTTCCCCATTCGAGCATATTCGGGAGCCTAAAGGTCGTTCGGGAGACCCAAATGCTCCCAAGCCCACTAGATGTTCTCGAAGATGCTTCGGAATCCCAAAACGTCTCTTGATTACGCCATGCTAACTTTGAGAATTTGCAGTGGATCTTCATCTCGCAGCTCGGCTCGCTCATGATATATTCAGCTATTTTCTTCTTTCTTCAGATGCGAATGTCAAACACAAATAAGGCTTCAATGGCCCCCAAGGCAGACTCTTCGACTGCACGGAGCAGCGACTTCAACAAGGGGCCGAGAACAGCACTTACCACAACAACTGTTGTCAGCCAAGCTGTTCATGACCCCTTCGCTGTTTCACGCAATAGGATCATGCGGACGGCCGGGTACATGGTCGTCTACCCATTCGCATACGTGGCATTGACACTTCCACTTGCTGTCGGCCGAGTATCAGCAATGGCCCACAAGAACCCAAACCTCACTTTCTACTGTGTATCAGGGACTCTCATGGCAGCATGTGGTGCCGTCGATGTCGCGCTCTACATTTACACTCGAAAGTCGTTGGTGAAAACCAGTATCGGGGCGAGGGGGAAGCAACAACAAGCCGGCAATCGCCTCACAAAAATGCAAACTCCCGGTTTACGGAGCAGATTCCCTGGCGATGGAAGTGGTAGAATGGATGGCCACACGAAACTGGATTCGGATAATGATGATGAACCAACAAAGAAAGGGGTAATTGTGGTGTCGCAGTCAGTTACTATGAGCGAGGAACCGTATGAAACTTCTGATGGAATTTATGCTCGGGCCGGCAAGCCTAAGACTGAGTCGATGAAAAGTCTTGTTTTGAGAAAGGATGATGTGTACAGCGATAAATCGTAAATGTCGAAATTAGCCAAATATCGAAATTAGCATAAAGTACTAATATTTTGAGCAAGAAGTCCCTTCATCTAACCTGTGCCTTGGAAAGCTACTACAGAATGAGCCCTTGACCACAACTGCCGTCCCAGTAACAATTCTCGCCATCTGCTGGCTGTTGCTGGGGTTTCTATGATAGACAAACTATCACGAAACATTACAATTGAAGAGGGAATGCAGCGACTGGCAACTGCCAACACTGGCCTAAGAAAATCAAGGTATGGACGTTGCGCGCCGGATCCACTTCATCCCCTTTCCCAGATAAAGGCCTGCTAGGCGCCTTGTGAATGAGATTGGCTCAGTAGTTTGATGTCTTCGACCATTAACTAAGTATGTCTTTCCCTACGTTGAAGACTGCTTGCTTATGTTGATAGAAGAGTAATGTATCAGGGATTATGAACGGGATCGCCTCAGCTGAGAATGGTAGGACGCACGATGAGAAAGGGTCGCCCTAAAGAGGTACTGAAAATCAGAAAGCTTTTGTGCCAGATTCATGGAAAGAACTACATGGTATACAATATTTAAGTCGCAGATGCAGTAAGAAAAAAACCCGAATTAGGGAAAAGCAGCTCCACAACTTTCAGAGTTCTGTCCAATATCATAGACGAGAGTGCAGATCGAGGTAGAACATAATAAGGCATAGCTTGGGAAAGACACTCGAGAACCTCGACACTGATACCGACAGATAGGCAGCTTCCGAAACATGGGAACTTGCCAGCCCATTCTTGGAGCTCGGCCGAGCTTTCGGGTTGGAGCTGACGACCTCAGACTTGGCCATATAGTCTTCAAAGTATTCTCCTAGATCTCATATAAATACACGCCATACAACTCGACATTGTAATACATCTTAAAGAACACAACGCCAACGAGATAAGATGGAAGCGACAAAGTATGTTGAGCGGGACATCCCAAAGGTTCGTGTCGGTTCATTAGTCATCCATCTGCTTGGCTTCATTTGACATCCACAGATCTCCCTTGCAAACTTCGAGCAACGAATCCACGAAATCACAGCCCAACTCGTATCTGCCGCCGAAAATGTCGGGTTCTTCTCGATTACCGACCATGGCATTTCTGCGGACGATATCGAGACCATGTTTGGCACCTCCGAATCATTCTTCTCGCTGCCGGATGAGGTGAAAGCAACAGTGCCATGGAACCCACAGAACGTTGGATGGGAGAAGATGTCCCAGATCAGGCCTTCTACGGGGGCCCCGGATACAAAAGAGTCATATCAGTTGCAGTTTGGGGAGAACATGAAGGGCCTGTGGATGTCGGACGCTCATGTCCCTGGCTTCGAGGAGCAATGCCTTGCTTTTATGCAGAGGGTGCAGAAGGTCTCGGAGAAACTGATGGTCTGCTTTGCTCGCGGACTTGGCTTTCCTGATGACTTCTTTATTAAGGTCCACGATACGACGCGTCCAAACTCGCAATCGGTGATGCGATTGCTTCATTACTATGCTACACCAGAGACAAATGATGGGACCATCCACCACCGAGCCGGTGCCCATGCTGATTGGGGATTCCTTACCGTCCTGTTTCAGCGCGAGGGCCAGAGTGGGCTGGAGATTTGTCCTGGCCGCGATGTCGTTACGAAATTTGCACTAGGAGATAAATGGACAAAGGTGGACTTGAAGGCTGGGGATATTATCTGCAACATCGGGGACCTGCTCATGTCCTGGTCAGATGATAGGTTCAAGTCGACATTCCATCGTGTGAAAGCGCCATGCGAGCCGGGTGACTACTATGGAGAGAGATACAGCATTGCCTTCTTCAACCAACCATGCAAGGATGCGATAATCCAGGGCCCCAAGAAGAAATACCCAGAAGTGACTGGGGAGCAGTTTACTGCTAATGCTATGAAGACGCACTTTGCTGCTTTGAAGGCGAAGAGAGAGTCAGAGACCGCCGTAACCAGTCCTGCTAATTCTTTGCCTGTGTCTGCAACTTCTATCACCGCTGGTGCTTGAGGACAATGTTCTGTAGAAGTCTCCAGTTCTTTTTAATGGGTTAGAATCATTGGCTATGCTAGTCGTTATGCTGTTCTTATTTGCATGTGACCAACACTAACGTTTTTGTAAAATGTTTTTAGGCCGCCAATCTAAATTTACGCCTGCAAAATTTAAGAACGCTGAGCGATACCTAGGTAGATCTTGTTTCCCTACCTACCTTAGTATTTAACAAGAATATATAACATGTCAAATAGCTTGGTATTTACGCGACAGGATTACTCCACGTGTTGTTGGCTGTACTTGGTATAGCGGGATACTGAACGTGGAAAGCCAACATCAAAATCGTTCAGCAACGTTTTTATATCTAAACCCGCCTCATTGTTACAGAAAATAGAGGGATACTAGGTAAGCAGCTTTTCAAGCTAGCAGAATTAGCTAAATGGCTATTCAACAGACGTTTCCCAAACCACGCCACTTCCTCTCCATCATATTCTGTGCATCATTCCTCATTCCACAAGTCACAAAAAGAGGCCAACAGACCAGCCAGTCAGCGGGAAGTCTTCAAACGCAAGAGCACCTGCTTAAAGTGAGCGTTTTCGCCACGAGTCACAACAAGGGAACGTTGGTTCAAAGCCAAGAATCGCAAGCGCAAACGCTTCATCTACCTTATTTCTATCGAACATGGGTTCCCCGCTCTCTAAGCTTGAGGAAACGGCGGATGAAGCTCTCGGTTTCAGCAAAATCTTTGCTCAGAGTCTCGGTCAGAACATTCAGATCGCACTCTGGACCTCCATGGTGCTCATGATGTTCATTTCGGTTGCCCTGGCTGGAATTGCGGTGCTCCTCTGGAGAATACTATTGATTCTTGAGTTCGTCTTCTCAGCTTACAGGAGGGAGTCGAAGAGGCCGAAGCAGAAGTAGCTGGAATTGGTCAGGGCTGCATTCATTTACGGCGGGGTTGTCAAATTGCGTGGCAATGATAGGTTGGTACGTGGGGTGGAACGGACTGAAAAGAGGAAGCACGGAGTTAGAACAAGCGCAAGAGAATGTATTACTGGAGGGTGGCTGAGAGAACGCTTCTATATCTGTTTGATAATCCAAAGCAGAGTCTCTATTGCATCCGAACAGTGACTGGCAGTTGGTTCCAATGCTCGGCAGGATCTCAAGATTCAGACCAACACGAAAGAAGGTCTTAACCAGGCAAGATTTCCCCAATTCCCCAATACCTGTTGTAAGAATGCACCACCTAACCACGTGTGTGACATGCTCGACCAATTCATTGCTGACATTGGGGCCAGGATATTATTCTCATGCCTGACACCATTTCGATTTCTGCTCGTTTCATTTGAAACGAGGACGATGATATTTTGTTCCGCATGTGGGCACCAATGAATGGCACTTGTGAAACAAGAAGCAAGTGCCAAAAGTACCGTTTCTTGTCGTCTCCAGCAGGTAAAGCAGGACCCCAAATCGGGGCATTCGGATGGCACCCAGTGCTCCGCAAAGTTTAATTCACGGTCCTCGCATGCCGCTTTCATTCAACCTACACCGTATAAAAGTGCCTGACCTTACAATAAGGCGTTTTCTTTTTCAAGCTTACCCTCCAATCTATAGCCCCATACTCCTGTTTTGAAGATGTTTTGTACCTCACGAGTTCGGTTTACGCGAGAAAAGCGAAATCTTTGAGATTCGAACTTGGCGGTATAACAGCATGAAGAATTGGAAGGCATTATTGATCAAGTCTATCTCTCCGGGAAGAACCTAGTATCTGTTGTCAGAAGCAACTTGGCGGACTTTAAATTGCAAAGCTCCACTTTGCCGCGAGCTTCATCCTAACGATAGTGCCCGTCTCAAGCCTGGTGAGGCGCCTAACAATAGGTGTTGCGCTTTAGTTTGTCTTTTTCGAGCGGACTTTAATGTATGCCTGGAACCCAGATGAAAGCGCTCGTTTGCTGTGCTCATTGCTTTTATGGTTCTCATCTCCTTTCTCCTCTCCCTTTCATTTATTTCCTGCAGCGCAGTAAGCTATGAAGGAACTTTAGTCTTTGTCCCCAGTGGTTCTTCTTTTGACTGCTCTCGCTAGACCGACCTTCTTAAAGCAGAGGTCATAAGTCGTAATGTCAGAAAGACCACGCCCAATGTCGGGCTCTGTTGAATTAAGATGACGTCCTGTTTGAAACGGCAACAAAAGTAGCCGAGTTCGTCCGCGAGTCTGACTTTCTGCACACTTTCCGTAGCCAGGCCGCTTCAAAAAGCTTTCAATGTAAGTTCTTCCCGGGATTTTTCCTTGCCGCAATGGCTGAAACCACTGACATGGAACAGGTACCTCCAATGGAAACTTATTCCCACACATCCAAGCATTGGACCTCTCAGGCCACATGCTTTGGCTATGCGGGGTCGTTCCAGTCGAGGCTCAAAAACATACAGCATTTCAACTTGATCTAGCCAGTTTCTTCCAGCACTGTAGATCTTACCGTCTCAAGATCTGAATACAAAACTCGTGCCGTGCTCACCAGAAAATCGCCTGATCTGCGAAATGGAGTCAACAACAGGGTTTTCAACCCACTTGTTTGAGGTCGAGACGAGTTCATGGCCGACGATGAAGGCCTCCTCATTGACAAACCCAGGCCTCATATTCCAGCTACCGATCAAGGATGCAGTGCTCTGTACATTCTTTGATGGCGCAAGTGGCATCGCGGCTCCCCAAGCTTCTGGTCGTCCCGCGCTGGGTGTGTTCATGACGCAAAAGCCATTACCTTGCAATATTCCCACGATTTCACTGTTCCAGTTGGCAATACGGGCTGTCGTTCAGACAGCCGCATCTTCAACATGGTACATGGAAATGCCTACGGCGGTACAACTTTTCTGGCATGCATCCTGGCGGAATCAACACTATAAACTTCGACGCCGGAGTGGACTGTTCAATCCATTCGATCTCCTGGCTCACACGAGCAATTCCGAGGCTTCCAGTCTCTTGAACAAGTATTGCATTGGACACTTGACACCAAAGGCGCACCGCCAAAATTACTCGGAGCTCAGTACAATCTATGACCTCTGGAGTGAAGTTTTGAGAATGGCGGTTGAGACACTCGTGGCGTAAGCCTTTGAAATACACGAATCCATGGGATGGACCATCGAATCTCTGACTCGAAGAATGCGATCAAAGAATTGCGTATGTTTATGAGCATCAATGTGCGCGCGAGTACTGTAGGAGACATTTAGTTGATTGGGTCAAAGGCCTTTGCGCTTCGCACTTGAAATTTAATTTTCAAACATAGGATTGAAGCGGAAGTGGGGGAAATAGAAATAGCTTATTGATTTGTGGATGTAGCATCCGCTCATAAAATAACTGCACGACTCGCAGCTAACGAATGTTTGTGGTCCTCTGTCTTGAACAATTAATCACCCTGCATAAATCTTTCATTTTCCGCACTTCGGAATGGAAGCCGACATTGACGAAATGCAACGAACATTTCCCAGCCATTCACCACCCACACCAGAAAGATTTTTCGGATTGTCGGCCGACGACGATATGCAACAAGAAATATGCGCAGTCGAGAAAGCCCGATGGTTCTTTGCAAGTTTTGTATAGATCCCTGACAAAACTCGGATGGTGTTTCGATACTTCGGCGAGTGTTCCGAAGTGCGACTTGCAACAGTCCAGTATTATTGTATAACCTGGATCTAGCTTTGACTTGAAGGGCCTGAACTTTGGTTTGGGAAAGTGAGTAGGGCTGATGATGTAGACGATAGCGTAAAGCGGATGGATTAGTCTACATTTGCTCTTAGTTGGAGAACAGCGTTCGGAATTTGGCATATCGCTGCACTTACTACAGCGTTTTCAAATCTATATATCTCTTAACAACTATGACTGACATATTTTCAAAGTTTGGTCTTATACGTCTAATATTGCCGCACTTGTTTACACGACACTTTCATGTCGTGGAAGATGTGTGTTTAGTAGGCCTAGTTGAAAGTCTGGTGTGCTGAAAGCCTGAAATTCAAAGGCTTTTTTTCTTTGGAACCCAAAGTCTCAAGTGGTAGGACAATTTTGGATTGGAACCACATATTGTTACGAAGTAATAGCAACGACTGGCTGGATATTTTGCAATAATAATTAGCTTCTATTGCTGAAACCATCCTAGAATTTCCATTAAAACACAACAAATCTGACATCTGTCAAAGTCTCGGATCACTCAGACACCAGAATGGTTCCGCAGATCGTCAAAGTGGCTAATATCGGTCGCCGGCCCCGAAAGTATGGTGATGACTCGGCGTATCTTCCGTTGAAGACAGCGGGCCAGTAACAACCATACGCTCTCATCTGTCCAGAAAGTCAAGCGTCTCAAACAGCACAGCATTTGAGACTTCCCAGCGCCTAGAAATAAGATTGCTGGTTGCCATAGGCCGAACAATAATACGAACAATCGAGGCTCCGTGCAAAATCACATGCCGGCCGCTTCCGATATCCTTGTCTTATTTAAAGATCAACACCAGGGTTATAAAGGCTACCCTGAAAAAGGAAGCTCGGAGGTGGGGGACCTTCTAGAAGGAAAGAAGCCCCGCAGATATGTTTTCTCGGGTCCAACAAGTGCGGGAGAGCGAGCTACTTTACGACGCGTCGATGATCATAGTACGGTAGGTGGAGAAAGAGCAGCAAGAGCAAGTCTCGATCTTGAGAATAATTTCATGTTGCTGTTCCATGATGTCGAAAGCTTTGAGCACCAGGTCTTTGAGCACCAGGAGGTTCAAGAATAGCCGGACCCAGGCGGCGCTGAAGATAAATGTCTCACTTACAGTGTATAGTGCGGCGTACGTATAAAAAGCTTCTTTCCCAGTAACGGGGACCTAGCGTTCACGCTCCGTCCCATTACGGAGTATTGCAAATTTAGGGCTGCTGCGCTTTGGCCGGTTGCTATGTTGCTGAAACGCACAATCCACCCGGGACTCCGTGAGGCCACGTTGGACATGGCAGACTATCTTTCGAGTACGTGATTTGTACCGAGAGTTTCTTATCAGTCATCACTGCTGCTAGGCTGGGACAAGCTCGATGAAGCTGACAAAGTTGGTTAGATACGGATCCTATCTCTACATGATATCTACCTTTTTATTGGCAAAGGAACATGGGGAAAGGCTTCATTCCCAAGTTCTCTGAGAATTCTCGTAACCAGGCAGAGGTGGACGTGGAGAGCTGGGGTTAAATATACCAAGCGATGCGAGGTGCACAGCGTGAGGTTAAATATATTAATTAGGAAGTGAGCTCCACCAGCTATAGGAAATGTGGCGTTTTCCCCCAACTTTAGGAGTTGGATCATCTTGGATGGCATCTGAAAAGGGAAGGTCAAGGAGAAGGTAGGGTCGTACAGTGTAACCAAAGGCTCGGGTTCGTAAACTTAGGTCAGCTCTGCCCTTGCTCGCAGGATAACGCAGCAGCAGTATGAAATAGGAATCCAGACGTCTTCTCGGAGCAAATATGTGATATAATATGCCGGGGAGCGGGGGATTTCCTCCATTAAAGTTAGTGAAATATCCGTCAGCATCTAAAGCCGAGAGACGGCATTGATAGGGTAGGACGACTTCTTCGGCGCTTTGCTCAGGGACGGTCGCCTCCATACATTCGCATGCAGTTGTATTGCGTATAAGATTTGAGGCTTGAACTCCTGATACTTCATTTCCTCGGGGCGTGAGCCGGTATTACACGCTGTCCTTGACATACGCATGGGCTGGAAAAATGGGCAGAAGCACGACATGAGCATTGAGCAGTGGAACATGGCCATGCCATGGTGGGAGCGAAACGGGAAGAAGACGCGCGCGCAAATATTTGATAGCTCTGGTCTGCGCAGTAGACTGGTTATACCGGTATAGGGGTCTATTGAAAAGGGAGCCCCTCCATGGGGCGCTATCAAAGCCTATCATTGCTATCCATTGGAGCAGGGGAACTCTTAGTAATACTGTAAAGAGAAACTTCGCCTGCTCGCCGCACGGTCACGACTCAAGTCTTATCTCTCGAGCCATTTCAATAACAATAACGCAAAGCTCTCCCCTACGAAGTATTAGGGCACATAACTTGCGCTTGCAAAAGCCTATTACTTCGTAGCTGCCGCGCCCAGTGAGGGCTATGAGCCTGGATCCTAGACTTCTCCGCTATTGCCTTAAGGTACCACGCAGGCACGCACGCGAGCATGGGACAACGATCCCCCATCGACCTCGAGATCCGTCCCGGTGGAGAGGGGAGGGCCATTCGCCGGTCTACTACTACTTCTGCACTCAGTACAGAATTCTCTGCAAGTAGTAGTTGTGAAATGATAGTTCCAGCTCCGCTCTCGCTCCTGCTCCCAGAGCTAAGGCCACTCTTCCGAGTCTGCTTCTCGAGGTGAGTATTCGGACGCCGCTGTTCGGTGACTTACTTGTTATCTCGACATTTTGCACGTTCTCTGTTCCACGAGGCTGGTCAACCGCTTTTGCATGCAGGTCATCAGCCTTTCCCTTTCGCAGCCGCGCGCCGGCGAAGCGTTGAAGCTGCAGTAAACGCGGCTTAGCCCTGGCTAGCAAATTCCATACTGCCCGTAAGGATTTACCTACCTCGGGTGCTCTTCTGGACATGGTCGAATGCTGCCCATGCCATGCCATGCCATGCCATGGTGGATCTCAACCCCTGCGCGTGAAGAACAAGGATGAGGTTGGATCATCGGAGGTACTACTGTAGTGGCATGGACTCCATGGCATGGGGGTCCTCAAGAAGAGTTTCCCCAGAAAGCTTGCAATACTCCGTAATGCGACGCGATACCAATGCCAGTCCTGCAATTAATATCGGATTAGATCTAGACGTTACATGCTTATCCACAGTCAGCCCATTCATCTTTCAAAAGAAACAAAGCTGTTTAGTACCGTCTTTCTTTGTACTTGTACTGTACTTCACCCACTCCCCCTCGCATCTCCACGGTCGTTGTTTCTTCTGGTTACATTTCTCCGACAGTTGGCATCATCTGCCTGATTAAGAGTCGCACAAGTATGTATGTATGTGTTGCATGTTACTACAGCCTCGCCCCGAGTTATTCTTGGATATTGCTGATCCGGTGAATTAGGGGTTGCAGAAAAGTTAAAGGGTTGCCATACAGTAATCGTCGTTGGGGTAGCCTTGCCAATCTCGACCGCCTTTGAAGACCACCCACCATCTTTCCTAAAACACATTCACTTTTCGGGAAGAACGGAACCACACACTTTTTGCAGACATCTTCAATTCGACAAGAATTCGCTGCTCTGGGGAGCATTCCATCTCTCTTCTCCAAACCACCCACCATTCAACTCGCCGTCTGCCACTCCTTCAACAAACAACTCATCGATCCACGAACCCCTCTATCTCGGTCTCTCGGATTCCTCCATTGCGTACACCCCACATAGCACAGTCCATAGGCTCATCAGAGCCCCCCTGCAGCCAATATGTCAGGTAGAAGTGCGCATGTGCGCAAGGCGAAAACCAAGGTCAAGGATGGACAGGTACCACAATCGCCTCTACAACAGCGCTCGCTCAGTGATCATGGATCGGAAACGACACCATCCATTTTCGGAGACTTTCCTGTGCCAAATGGGCACCAGATGCAATTTCAGAGTGAATTGACCCAATCCAATGTGCGGTCATCCTCGAGGACCGTAAGATCGGAAGGATCAGATGATCTAGCCTACGCACGCGTGCGGAAACCCGTTGTTCCCGTGATTGACGTATCCGGCATTGAGAAGTCATCGTTCAGGTCGTTGATGGACAAGAGGAGCGAGGGAATTCGGGTAGGACTGGCAAAGACGTTTGGCAAGAAGAAGAAGCCCGAAGAGACGAGGCCAGGATCAGCAGGGACAGTCCGGCCCGGATCTTATGAACTTAATACTGAGGAATATGTCTACCAACCACCAAATCTTCGACCAAGAAACCCACCGCTCCAGGACTCGCAAGAATTGACCCGACCAGGTCCACCCCAAGGCAAGCTTCCTCCAATTCCCCAAGCACCCCAATTGAAGCGTTGGGTGGGCTCTGGCAGCGCTCCTCAGCCATGGAACAAGCTTCGGAAAGACCCTGAGCTTTGGGACCCCAATGGTGATACTCTAATCTTCTTCACTCATGAAGATCATCAAAACGTGAGGCCTCCGCCATCCTTTCGCATCTCGTCCCACGTCCTAGAGGATACGCAGTCTAGATATTTGATAACCCTGCTGCGAGAAGGCTTGGTCGATGATATGAACTCCTTCAGCATGCCACCTACTCCTGTCAGCTCCCCTGGCGCGCATCCAGGACACTTTGCGGGGCGAGGCAGAAATCAGCCAACACCTCCGGGCTCAGAGAACGGTGTGGGTTCATATGATGGACAAATTTCTTATGAGATTTACTTTCCGGCGCCCAATGGCTCCAAGACCGACATACTTCGCCACCAAATCACCACACGAAACGTTTTCGCCCTTCTTTACCAAGCTTCGCTGGTTGGCATGCATCTCTTTCAAGCTCTAAATGATCTTCATGAGCGCCTTGAAAGCTACATGCCGCCCGATGACGACGCCGCAAGTATGCTTATTGACTACCTTGTGACCAAGGGAATTGATGATGTTCGTGGGAACCCTTCATCTGCGGCAGCCTTACTTGCTTGGAGCGAAGGTCAAGGTGTGCGTTGGGAGGAAGGATGGAGAGAAGCTTATGTGCACAGCGCTGGAATGTATCATCGAGTGGAGCTTTGTGCAGATTTCAAATTCGTCACACCCATCACGAAAGCCCTCCTCGAGCGAGCTAGCTTGGACATGCAAGTCCGAGTCCAGCACTGTCAAGATAGATTTGTGGAGTTTGACTTTGAAGACATGTGGCCGATGATGAGTTCTCACCCTCCTCCTGCTCGTTCGGCCTTCGAGAGACTACGCAAGTTCTTCCTTCAACACTATGAAGCCTCATACGAGACATGGCCTCCAGCGGTTCCAAATGACGCCGAACAGTGGCTCACTAGAGATATAGCACAACGCTTACAGAGGGACTTTGGTGCACTTTATGACTATCTGGTTAGTCGAGAGGTTACATGGGATTGTTCTGAGGAGCGAAGTGGACGAAAATGGAACATTGTCAATCCTGGCAACAAAGCCTTTGACGCTGATACCCCTGATATACCCTTTACAGATATTCTGGTTGCATTCGACAACAGGCACAGATATCCACATATTCCTCACCCGTACCCCTTGACACCCGAGTCGATCCTTGCGAAACCGAACGCGAGAGAAAACCAGTTTAAGCCTGCCAAGAAGAACAAGTCTTTGGAGGATAAGATTGCAGAGCGAAAAGCAGCTCTAGCCTACACTGAATCCACCAACATCTACCTTCTCAGCTCTGATTTTGTCACCAATGACCTAGTCGAAGAATTTGTACGGTTCGAGAAGGGCGACCGAGCAGGTGACGTTGATCCTTGTGCATCTCGAAGAGGTCGCTGGGTCCTAATCTACGGCATATTGCAAACCCTTGCATCCGTCTCAGTCGACACGCCTAACCTTCGTTACAAGAGTGAGGTCTCGTACCACCTGAGTCCACGTCTCCGCGGCACGCCACCATGGAAAGGCGCGAACCAGTTCGTCGAGGAAGCCAGCCACGGAGGCAGCTACTGCTGGAGAGTTCGTGATACCTGGCAAACCGACCGACCGGTCTCATTACCCCGAGTCAAGCCGCTATATATCAAAACACCTACTTCTGTCACTCCATCAATCGTGAGTGGAAGCGACGGCACCTCTTCGATTCGTAGTCACACACTCAGTAGCACAACAACGAGAAGTGGAGGCAGACACAGGCAGATGATGACCCAGGACAGCGAGAACACGAGCTACAGTGGGTATGCGCCAGGTATTGAGAAGCTGGGTGAATGGCCAATGAGGAAGCAGAGTCGGGATAGGTACAGGGGCAGTGACAGGAGCAGCCCACAGGCTTCTGTGATCAAGGATTTTGATGATGATTATCGCTGATACCCTTTGCATGGAAGAGATATATTGGCATTCGATTTACTGAGTTTCGTTGCCGGTCGTTGCATATTTGACTGGCCATCAGATACTTATAGGGGTTTTATACAGGGGGTTTGGGTGTAATGCGGGTGGTACGATATGATGCGAGACGATAGATACCATAGACATTATAGCCTGCAGAGGTTACATATTAAAGCTGGAGCACATGCTTCTGCAGGATATGAAATAAGTTAGGGAGAGACTATAACAAATACCTTACAAAAGCACCTTGCTTACTTTTCGATGACTTTTAACTGCCCCACCAAGCTGAGAAATTGCCCCTCCTTTTACAGTACTGGCAACGGCAAGGAATATCTTTCCACCGCCTCAGAAAAAAAGTTACCCCTCCACTCAACCCAACCTTCCGACCAAACATCGTTCCTACCATGCTCCAACCCATAACCCAACAATTATGACAGCACAAACCCAAGCCCCCGTCCTCTCTACCCCAGAATCCAACCTCTTCGAAACGCCCATCCCTTCTACAACGGAAAAGGAGAACCGGTTAACGGATACAGAACTCAGAAATGTATATGAAACGTCGCGAACAGCGCGGGAGATAAGGGAAGGCGGATGGACGAAAGTCGCGTTGCAATTTCCGGATGATATGCTGGTGGATGCACCGAGGGTGTTTGCTATGCTGGAAGAATTGCTGTCTCAATCCCCACATACACCGAACTCAAACTCGGTGGGAGAAGGAGAAGGGGGAGTAGACCTAGGGGACAACGAAAAGGAAAGGGAAAGGGAAAAGGAACAAGAGGGGAGGGAGAATAGGATTAGGCTTTATATACTCGCTGATACGAGTTATGGCTCCTGTTGCGTGGATGAGGTGGCTGCTGAGCATGTCGATGCCGAGGCCGTGGTGCATTATGGACGGGCGTGCCTGAGTCCTACGAGTCGGCTGCCGGTGGTTTATGTGTTTACGAGGAGGGCGTTGGATATAGCGTTTGCGGTTGAAGGGTTTGAGGAAAGCTTTTCGGGGAATGGAAAAGGGGAGGGGGAAGGGAAGGAGGAGAAGGTTGTGGTGATGGCGGATTTGACGTTCCAGTTACATGTTCCTGCTTTGGTGGAAAGCTTGAGAAGGAAGGGGTGGAGGCGTGTGAGGGGGACAGACGTGGTGCATGATCCTACGGCTTCGATACCGAACCGGCGGATAGCATGGGAAGAGGAAGAGGAAGAGGAAGAGGAAGGAGATCTGAAGGAATGGAGTATCTGGCATATTGGTTCCCCACCCGCAGCGCTCCTCTTGACATTAAGTTCTCGGATAAAAGAACTATTAATCTATCCCGGAACAGCACCACAAACTAGAACTGGAAATGCAACTCCAGGCCAAGGAATCATCCGCTCCAACACATCCCTCCAACTCCGCCGCCGCTACGCCCTCCTTACCCGCCTCACCACCACCCCCATAATAGGGATCCTCATCAACACCCTCTCAGTCGCCAACTACCTTTCCAGCATCGACGCCTTGAAAGCCCTGATTGCGCGAAAGGGGAAAAAGAGCTACACGTTTGTCGTGGGCAAGGTCAATGCAGCCAAGATGGCGAATTTTGCAGAGGTGGGCGGATGGGTTGTGGTGGGCTGTTGGGAGAGTAGTCTGGTGGAGAGCGCGGAGTTTTACGCGCCTGTGCTGACGCCTTTTGAGCTGGGGTTGGCGCTGGAGGGGGATGATGAGAGGGTTTGGAGTGGGGAGTGGAGGGGGGATTTCGGGGGTGTGGATACGGGTACATGTACAGGTACAGGGACGGGGGAGAAGATAAATGGATATCCTGGGGTGGAGGAGCGTGGGTTGAATGGAGAGGGGAAGGACGGGGAGCTGGGAGATATGGCTATTGAAGCGGATGGACTTGGAGATTCGGATTCGGAAGAGGAATCCGCACCCCCTGAATTCGATCTCAGGACCGGCCGCTACGTCTCCAACTCCCGTCCCATGCGTACCACAACCACCAAACCCACCACCACATCTGCCTCGAACCCCTCTCCATCCGCATCAGCATCAGCAGCTTCACAGGTCCTAACCAGGAGGCCGAAACAAGAGCTAGCCACGGTCAACGGAGCCGTGAGTCCTGGCGCGGAGTTCTTGAGAAGCCAGAGGACGTGGACGGGGCTGGGGAGTGATTTTGAGAATGGCAGTGAGGGTGGGACGGGGGGTGGGACGATTGAGGAGGGTAGGAGTGGTGTCGCGAGAGGCTATACTGTTGGTGAGAATGGGGAGAGGACGTGATGTGTCGAGACGAGACGTGATGTGATTTGATTTGAGACGTGATGTGATTTGATTCGAGACGTGATGTGATTTGATTTGAGATAATAAATAAGGGAAACTTGGTTAGGTTTGCAAAAGTTGGTATGAATGAAATGAAAATAGATGGATGGAGGTGGGTGGTGTAGGTATGTATATATTAAGGATATAAGGAATGATACCCAAAGCATGAAGACAGGCGATACCAATAAATGAATACGAAAGAGATACCGGAAGGAGAAGAATTATAATATCATCTTGGAATCTAACAAAGGTCAATCATTCATTCACAAAGATTGGTGTCAAAGTGGTGTATGTAATTGCGTAGAATTTCATCATTATGAACATTTGTTTCATGTATCAACATCTATCTAGTCATGTGTATAAAAGGGCATAACCTCCCACCTAACCCAAGATGTATTCTCTCTTTCCAATCCAGGTATCGTATCGTATCATATCATAACATATCCACATCCCAAACAATCCAATACAATTCGGCCGTAAACTCCATACCCCCCTTATCCCATCCTGTTGATCACCCCCTTTCATTTCCAATCAATTCCATCCCTCTAAACATACGCAGCACGTCTCCCCCCACCACCAGAATGCGAGCTCCTATGACTGCGATGGCTCCCACTACGTCGATGCCCATGTCGACTATAATGCGTCTCCCTCACATAAACATCCTTCTCCTTCCTACTCCCCCCCCTCCCCACCAACAGCGCCAAAAAACTCGTAAAAGCAAAGAAAATACAATTCATAATACCAAACGCCCAGCACGCCTTGAGCATCGCACACGTCTTATCAACGCTCACATCCACCCCGCTCACACTAAACCCATGATCGTTCCCCGCGCTCACAGCGAAGAACGGCGCCCCGCTCGACTTGGCCACGGAGCTGCAGTTGGAGTGCGCAATCATGCGGAGCTCGTAGACGCCGGCGATGAACGCGCCGACGAAGCAGAGGTCGATGAAGGAGACGAAGAGGGCGTTGGATTTCGCGCGGTGGTAGGTGAAGAGGGTTGCGATGGCCCAGATGGCGCCGAGGACGGAGACGATGAAGAGGACGAGGATGTAGTTGGGGGTTAGGGCGTTGGAGGAGGCGTAGATGTGGACGAAGTAAGCGAGCATGCCTAGGGTTGGGATCTGGTTGGCAAGGGTTAGTTTCGGGGGTTGGTGGGGGTGGGTATGGGGGATTTACCAGAGTGAGGATCTCCATCATGCGCCAGAAGGCGAAGAAGATTCCGAAGAGCATCGCGAGTGAGGGTTGGGTCGGTGATGCGATGGGAAGAAGAAGAGGTATGTTGTGTTGCTATGCTCCAATGTGCTGGGTAATGCGACGGGGTTGGTGATTGTATCAAATCAATCGCAATGCGAAAGGTCCGCTGGCCGGCTTGCGGTTTTCACACGTGTAATGGCTGGCAATGTACAAGGATTGGGCGAGGAGGAAAGTGCAACAGGCGGACGACTCGAGCCTTATATTGCGCTGGCGATATGAGAAGTTGGGATTCCCTGCCTTGCTGTATTGTTCGTGTTCCTATAGACAAGGATGCTTCCTGGTTTCGCTGCGGGGAACCGTCGCGGCTGAATCGATTGAGTCGGGTCGGGTCGAGTCGAGGATGGTTGGGTACCGGATGACGTCGATGAGGTGTATTTGGGAGATGGAGATGCGATGGGTGAGGTGGAAAGAAGATATATCAAGATCGACAAGAAGTAGAGATGCGATGAGAGCAGAGAGGGAGGTAAGAGGAGAATCAAGATCAGATCTTCTCACCGGTGCATATAGATGTGCATGTCGATGTCTCTGATTTGCATCTGTCAAGAGGAGCAATGCGATGGATGGGAGATGGGATGATGGATACTTATCTGCGGGCGAGTCGTCCCTAGCCAATTCCTGATGCTGCAAAAGGGAGGGGGTTGGTGGTTGGTGGGTTGGTGGATTGGGTGAAGCGGTGGAGGGGTGAAATCGAGGTGGCTGGTCCAGGCGACCCATGCATGACCGAGACCGAGTCTACGGAGTCGTCGCATAAACAGTCGCCGAGTACAAAAATACAAGAAAGAATGGAAGAAAGCAACGAAAGCCACGAATTCCTTTTTCAATCGCACAATCACGCTTCCTTTTCTCTCACACATTGTACTAATTATCATGTTGCTGTCGTGCGCATGCGTTACCATACGCTTCTTGATATCTCCAACCTCATCTCAAGAAATGCTTCCTGTTCTCCAATACAAGTTGCTGCAATCGAAACCCCCTGTTTACTCGAGCCTTGTTTTAGAATATCGAAAACTTGACGTGGTGTGGAAGAACGGTGTGCATGGATCCAGTGGTCCAAAGCAAGCAGAAAATGAGGAGGCTGGGAGATTAATCCCGAGCATGTACTCCTCCGTATAGAGAATTTAAAGAGCTGTCACGGCAATCCTTGCGCACCTACCTAGTATCATTCAAGATAATTGAATGTGAAAAGCTTTCTCTTCCTTTGCGTTTCGTGATCAGAGTACATGCATTTTGTTTCTGCTGACCTTGTGGTGGGTATAGAAGCTTTTGGTGATGTATAATAAACCATCGCGATACTGCCCCAACTTCCCTATCCCAAGCTACTCTGTCTTCCTTCCAGTCTTCAAACCAGAAATTAGTTTATCATCTCCCCCAACCAGGAACCAAAACCCCTCATTGCGCGTTACCATTTCATTAACATGTTTCGTCTCGTTCCTTCACTCATCGATTAGTATCACAGCCTAGGCCCTAGGGCTCGAGCTTGACGCTGGCTCTTCACCACAACACTACTTGGGACCGAAACCTTAGTCAGGGGAAGGGTAACTTTGTTGCACGTCGTTAGTTGTGAGAATATCTTTTTTATAGGGGCATATCAGAGGAATTTCCTAAAGCCATCACGCCGCTCTACCTAGAAGAATCCGTTCCTGAGACTCAAACCTTAGTCACAGGGACTCGCTTTGTTGCACGTCGCTAGCCCACAAGAATGTTTTTTTTTGGGGTTTCGCTATCAATAACTCTCGCTATACAAAACCCCCCCTCAAGTCACCGAACTCTAGTCAGGGCAGTACGCTTTGTTGCACATCGCTAGCTCACAGTCTTCTTTTTTTTGTGGATTTTCTATCATTCCCTTGCATCGAAAATTCCGGACCCTATATCATTAGTCAGGGGATTTTATACAAGTGTACTCCGTAGTTTTGTTGCATGTCGTGCACGACATGGGATTCTTCTTTTTTATGGGGGGATAGCAGGGGGATTCTCGAGAGGATGATGGTTGGTGTCTGAGACCAGTGCTCTTTAGTCAGGCCCGAGGGAGGGGTCTATATACGGACCGACGAGCGCGGAGGACGGTTCTTGGGTCCTAAGGGTCTAGCTCCGTGCTGGCTTGGGTTGAGGGGAAGGTGGATTGGGTGGACTTGGCTTGGGCGTGCTTGCGAGGTAGGAGGGGGATGGGCCAGGGAGAAATGTAGATGTCGATGTCGATGACTATCGGGGTTTGGGTGCTGGCAAGCAAGGACTTTCGAGATGGAATTATTGAAGTGACGAGGCGGGTACTTTGGTATACGTACGGTAGGACCGGGATGATTTCTATGGCGCAAGGTCAAATAGGTAAATTAGGAGGGTAAAGCCCTGTAGATGGATTTTAACAGGTTTTCAAGATTGACGAGCATTACTCTCCGAAAGTATCTAATTCACGCCTATGCAATGATATCTTAAAATGAAGGCGCCTCCCTCCCAAGCACCAGGACCCAAACGCACCAATTACCAGTAAAAAGAAGCAACATACCTCCATCTATCCCCGCTTGACAATTAACTCCCGCACCTCAGGCAAGCCTTCCCACCCTCTACCCGCGCCTCCAAACTGCACACTCTTCTCGATAACCTCCCTCCACCTCAGTCCAGGAGCCAGCTTCCCCGTAATAGTATTCGGCCTCCTAACATCCGCATTCGTCGGAACAGGTAACGCCCTCCCCAGCAAAGCCTCCATAGCCTGCATAGCAAACCCCACAGCCTTCTTTGCATTACTCGGGACACCAGTCTTGTCGAAACTGCCGAACCTCGCAGCGGGGAACTCGCCCTGAAGATCGGAAATGAGTTGCGGATTCCACATCCCGCGTCCATCGACAACGATATCCGCATTATTGATAGCTTCTCGACCTGGGCCGTAGAGTAGCATCTGCTGAGCGATACTGGCGGACGTGAAGCGTGTCATTGTAGCTATCGTATCCGCCGGAGTACAACCCCGGAAGTTGCACATTGTAACGATCCGCATTGCCATCGCATCACCGTATATTTCCCTCGCCGTCGTTTTCGGTGGACGTGTCTTCAGAAACTCGTCGTGGTTGAGGAGTTCATTGACGACTTCATGGCAAATGTTCCCGCCTAGTAGATGTGAGCTTTGGTCTGTGGCGGGGTCGAGGCCGAATTGCCGAAAGGCGGAGTCGATCATTGAGGTTCCTGGCCCGGTATCCCAGTCGTACATGGCGTCTATGCCTCCTTTATTGTCTGCAGGGATGAAACTGACAGTGGTTATGCCGCCGATTGTTATGCAGATCTGAAGCCTGGTGGGATGGTGTATCAACAGCCCGACGAGGTATGCGAATAGTGGCGCTCCTTGCCTTCCAACTGCTTGTTCTGCTGTCCGGTAATCCGAGACCGTTGTAACGCCCGTCTTGGCTGATATTACAGCTCCTTCTCCTAAGCACATATTCGAACGATGCTGACCCTTTGGCGGGGTTCCCGTCAAGGTTACAAGTTGCCCGCCGGAGCCGATCAGGTCTATATCGTCTACTGCGATTCCGTGCTTGTGTGTGAAGATATGGATGGCATTCGCAAAGGTATGTCCCATCTCCGCGTCCATCTGCGATAACATGCTTGGAGGAGCAGCGTCTTCTCGGAGCATGGAGAGGATATCGGTTCGGATTTTGGAAGGCATAACCACCGAGTCGTACTATGAGAACCGATCAGACTCGCAATGGATGGCGGGGATTGGAAGCCATTACCTGGACAATTTCCAGACATAGAGGGGCTTCTGGGAACTCCTGTGTAAACCTGCAGAGTGCAAAGTCGATATCATCCATCGCCGTCCCAGAAGTAATCCCAAGAATCAAAAGATTCAAGCCCGGGGACTTTTCTTCATCCGAAGGGGTCGGTGAGCTCGAGGTATCCGAATCCGAATTCTGATGGACTTTGGCTTGTAGTGCTTCAAGATACTTGTGTCCCACCTGCGTTCGAACTCGCCCCTTGGGCGCGGGGATAAGGCCCTTCATACCCTTCATTACCATCCTCATGCGTACAATTTGGGCTTGAAGAACCGCTGGGTCATTTCTGCTCGACGGACGTCTGCTCGAGGTGATACAAGCCTCATATACGCCCGTTCTCAATCGCAATCGATACCGCAACCGCAACTGCAAAGATGTCCCGCATCGTGCTAGATATAGGACTAACCGTGCTCTCCACTTTTGGCAAAGTGTAGTGGTGGGTTGGATGTTGTGAGATCTGCATCCTTCACAGCTGTTGTAAGGCTGTATGTAGATTAGTAGACTGCAATAGGACGTGTTAGCATGAGTGGGAGTAGACTCAGTAGACTCAGGGAAACATACCCACAAACGGCAAAGCCAACCCCCGCTCGGAACTGCGCACGTCACGTGCGCCGCTATAGAAGACCTTACCTCACTCATCCTGTCTGAAAGTTGCTAGCCACCTTCTGCTCAGTGCTCATAGATAGCACCTCAGGACACATGGAAACCAAGTAATCTCCTAGTATATTCCAAGGCAATCGTGTCCCGGTGCTATAAGAAGAAGATAAGTCCTACTGCTATTACTCGTCGCCTCCTCTCCCTCCCTTTTATTGCTGGGTCTAGAGCTTCTGAGCTTGGACTACGTACGGTCAAGGTTTCGGGACAGAATTAGATGATTGTAGCTGGAATTTCCCATCAATGCTTGGACGTTTGGGCTACTGGCCTCATCTCTTCCCTCTACAAGGTGAGAATCAATGGATTCCATTAGTGTTCTTGTTCCTGGTCAGTTTCTTTTATTTCAAAGATCCGAGGTTCTTTAACGTCTTAACGGACTTTTACTTTGTGCTTAATAATTTCGTGCCTCTCTTCGCGAATTGAAGTTTGCCTATGTACTGGTCTGAAGAGACCTAATCAGCTCCTCCCATCTTCATGTTCTCCGTCCCTATAATCCACATCTTGTGTAAATGATAATCTTTGGGACATTAGTATAAGGACCCTGATTCATGTAATCAGAAAAGATTGTCCTCTATGTCTGATACTCAACATGGATAATATGAGGCACCTAAGTTCAGTTCCCAACCCTAATGGTTAAGATGGCCAGGTTGAATGTCAATCAAATCTAGACTTTGCGCTTATAGTTATACCAAATTCAATTCACCGATGCTTTGATGAAAATTTTATACCAGTATTTAAAGCCAGCAAATGAATCTTGCTTGTCGCAAACCGTTGACATCCATCTACACGAAAATCAATCCGTCGCAACATCACCATAAATCTCGCACAATACAAACGACGTTATGCCGTCTGTCAATGAGGTCGCAATTGCTCACGACTTGAACTATGGAAGGAGCCCTCATTTTATCCTGGCTGCACTCAATAACTTACCTCCGCTGCCCGTTTATCCTACTTCCGTGCCAGTATTGTCAACCGACAATGCTAGTCAAGCCATTACCTTCGCCACGCTTTCGTCATCATCTCGATATCACATCGAATCGACTCTGGAGTTCTGCGAAGACGACGTCCTGAATTCTGGGCTCCTACCAGAAATTTTCAAGAGTGAGATTGAAGCTTCGGAGCAGCGTGTACTGGAGCTCAAGGAGAAACAACTAGGATCCTTTCCATTTACCCAAAGCGTTACCCTGCCATCCGAATTGCGCTTCCGAATTCTGGTAAGAGGATGAACATTTTATTTATTTCGTATATAGGAACGCCATTTGCGTGGAAACAAAGCTAACCCTAGCAGAAAGAGACCGTTCCCCATTCACCACCTCGCAGAATTTTTCTGAGTGGTGGTGCCGATGGGCCTGAGTGTCCAATCCATCAAGCCAGAACTGGGTATCTCTCATCTTTCAAGACCATACCATGCTACGGAGCAGAGCGCCATCCAATCCCAAGCTCGCTACATGTCAATCACGAGTTCCGCAGCGAAGCAACTCATATCTATAGCCGGGTAGAGATCAAGTTTGACCCTTCGCACAATTTCGGCAAATTCCTTCATCTTAAAGATGACATGATCATCTTGGACGATAAATGCTCAAAGTCTTGGACGGCCAGTAAGCTCAAAACCGCCCTTGAAAATGAAGACGCACTTGGGAAAGTCAAAGCGATTGCTCTCTCCTCAGCACATGTTGATTTCAACAACTTCATCGGCTCTTTCAAAGCTTATTCGAGTTTAGAGCTCGTTTTCATCGTCGTCAAAACACCTGGCGCACAGAAAAGGAGCTTCAAGCAACGCCGCTGGGATTCCACGCACGAAGGTCTTGAACGCAGAATTTCTCACAAGAATGAGATCATGTTTGAGCTTCTACCATTGAAGGGGACCCGGTACATGTCGAAGCTCGTGGATCCAGCCATAGGAGAAGATAGTTCCTACGCTCAGATTTGCTCGGACATGGCAAGAATGGGGAAAGATGGAAAGTTGGTGACTCCTAATATCAGGTTCGTCGCGATGGTATCTCACCACACCATCGGTGCGTGGTAAATGGTTTATGGAGAGAGGAATACTAGGAACAAGAGCGTCAAAGGTTTTTGATAACGGCTAGAGGCAGATGAAACGATGGAAGAGAGGACGCGGTACATTGTAACGATATCTTCTTATGGTAGGAAAACTAAGCAGTGTCATCTAATACTCTTAACTTTGCTTTTTGAAATACCAGCCAAAAGAGATGCATAGAAGTAAGTCGATATCTGCATCTTGTGACTTTTTACGATACTTAATATATATCAACGGTGGCAAAGGGTTCTCCTGCGAAATCAACCGAAATCAATCAATGATTGCACGATGACAGTTGATAATCTAAGAACTGGTAGAGTAATTTATGATTTTTGTTGGGATTTGCCCGAAGGTGGAAATCACGAATGGCAACAGACGATGCCAATATATATTCTGGTTATAGTAAAAAGGGGTTAGCTTGGACGGGAAACTGAAGCGAGCCCCTTTCTTTATGGCTTGGAGGAAGATTCCATCATTATTGTATGATACCTGTTTTATTTGGTTGTTTGGAAACAGAAGTTAAATCCGAATGAACAGTCGATACCTTCCGTGTGAATCAAAGAGCGCAGAATATATATCGTCTTGAAAGGAAAGGTATTTGGCGTTCACGCTAGCAGTCTGAGGAATCTGGCTAGGTGCTAACAAGTGTTGCCTGCTAGACTCATTCAATTGACAATTGTAAATCTGCCTGGCAAACTCATAACTATTACCTATCTAAGCTAGTTTAGACACTTTCTAGTAGTGAATCAAGATATGTAGAATTGCGCGCATCTAAAGAAGCCTAGCTCTCCTCCCCTCCCCCATCTACAGATGTTATAAAAGTTGGGTGCTCCGACTATGATTCTTGATATACAACTCCACACCTCAAAGCATTACCTCGAGTGCACACAATTCCGAGATCAATTCCTCCAATCGTGAAGATGTTCAATCTTGGACGCAAGAATACGACCAAAGCCATTGCCTCAAGAGACCATAGAAACAGACGCAACAGACAACACGACGACTATGAAGCCCTTCGTAAGTATCCCCCTTCCGATTCCAACTTCTTGCCACTAATACAAGCACCAGCATTAATTCAATACCGCCGCGGCTACATGCCAGATCCATCACACAGTCAACGCGAACTCCGAGAGCGAGCAGAGAGGTTCGTCGCCGACAGAACAGCTCGTGGAATAAGTCTGGCATACATTGACCACAGAATCGACCTTGCCCTGCGGGCTTCGAGACTTGATGCCGTTGAGGCTCGGTTTCTTGGATCGGTTCGCCAGATGCTTGGTTCGGGGATGTATCAACAACCCGAGCTTCCGTTTCGAGGATTGAGGCGCCAGATCCCTGGAAGTGGGTTGCCTCGTCCAGAGCCCGCGCTTTTGTTTCGAGAAATGAGGGAAAGGGAGATGACGCTGGAAGCAGAAATCCACTTCGGTGAGTATTTGGTCTTGAGCGGGTGGCGTGTTTGCAACTGGATACTAATGAAGTGGCAGAAAATGAACGTGCATTACAGGCAGAATTAGCTGTGGCAAGTCGACGAGCAGATAATGCGGAAGCTAGATATGAGATGGGGGAGCCTCGTCCAGCCTATCGTGCCTTGGGCCATAACCGAAGGCCTGCTGCATCCGAATCATTCATGGACCAGAATCGTCAACGAGCTGCCAGCACAAGCAGCGAGTTAACCCGACTCGACTTACCAGTTCGGGAAATGTCGATGAGACAGAATCCTTCAATCTCTGGCTACTCCAATTATCCGAGGAGGCCATATGAGCCGAGTCCTAGATCTATGACAGGAGATAGACAGGAAGCTGATGTTCAGAGTTGGCGCTCAGAGGTAGAAGCTTCATATTC
>QGMI01000252.1:0-42839 GCA_007821535.1 Lachnellula occidentalis | reverse complement strand
TATACTATTATATAATAAATAGTCAGATATTTAAGCTATAGAGAATCCTTATAAAATAGGGTTTTTCTATTTACTTAGAATACTATCTATTCTTTAATATATTTATTATAACCTTTTATTATTTTATTTATTAATTATAAGTATTCTATAAGTTAGATCCTAGCTATAGAGTTTATAGTTATATTATCATTTAATAGTATATGAATATAAACAGGTTATTGTTTAAAGACGATAATAATAATAGTGACTAGTTTTAATACTCTCTAGTCCAAATTGGACTTTAATCTACTAATGTGCTACAAGTGCTTTAGTAGGTAGTTCTTCAAAAAGAGCCCTAGGAAGCGTGTCTCGCCTTCTAGTATGTGTTACCCTAGCGCCTCTTCTTTCTTTACTCTTCTATAGCTACAAATTTGCGTTTTAGAAGCTTTTTGCGCGCTAGGTTCTATACCTTGAACAGGTACTCGTAGTTTCGCGACGTGATATTGCAACTTCATTGCCTTCAATATAGAAAGCGATACTTTTTATTAGCCTAGAGTGCTAACGAAATTCAAACTTAGTGTTTGGTAGATCTCTATTCAATCTGTAATAGTCTCCCACCCTTGGATAATTGATGTAACATAGAAGCGCGCATATACCTGAGATTTCTTCTAGTTTAGAAAGGAAAAATAACGTGTGTCAAAACTGGGGTTAGGAGGTAGGCGGTCAGGTCAGCCTTGGTATCAGACTGATATTTAATTGACATAGGCTGATCGGATTTTGAAGTCGTAGCTGACTATATAAGTACAAATTATCATTGGTGGGGAAAGTATAGTTCATTATCTTGACTTATTATTTGTTGAAAGAAATAGCCTATCTATTCATATATCCTCCCGTCCACCCCTAAAACCAACCTGTCAATTATCCGAACAAATGAAAACAAAAGCGAGGCTCACGTCATTATCTCATTACCCCCTACCTGGTCACTTCTAGTACGCCTCCCTTTAATCCTTTTCGCAAGTCCTCCTACACCCCTGCCCCATATTTTCTTCAAGCCTTTCTTTTCCTTCGGAATCTCCCGCGAAGCATTAACGTCTTTCATATCGTCCTCGTCCCTTTCTTTCTTTGCCCTAGCAGCAATGACGACCAGCGCAAGTTGATCCGCAAACAGCGGATGGTCAACAAGATCCTCGACTCGGATTCTCAACCCCTCGCTCTCTAGCAGCCCCGCAACTTGCGATATGCCGATTATGTCGCCGCCCAAGCCGTAGAACGAAGATGATGGGATGATGGGCGGGAGAATCGTTTCGGAGTTGAAATCGTGCAGGATTTCGGCCCAGGCTTTGCTCAGAATATTCGAGTGAGAAGCAAGCTCCTCGCTGCTCAGATCTTTGAGATGGGTTTTTAGATCAGGCATTCGCTTTGAAATCTCCTGCTTCAAGACTTGGCGAGATAGAGAAGACAGTTCGTGTCGTGTGGGTACTGATGCCTGGGGATTCAACGAGAACGAGACAACCGTATCGCAGAGGGACTCGAAAAGTTTGTTTGCAAAAGGTAGCGTAATACCACTGGTTTCGGTAAAGATCAAACAGATCTCAATACCATCATCTTCCTGCGGCGTGGAAAGTACAGTGATGTCTGCCAAATCTTCCTGGCTGCCCACAGCCCCCAGAACATACTCGTTGCTTCCAAGCCGTAGCGTGGTCTGCCTCTGAATATTCTGATGTTGACATACGGTCGAGAAGTTCGTCCAGTCCGGCCACTCCGTACAGTGCTTTACAATCTCTCGAAAACCGAGTGATTCGTAGGGCATATTGGCGACTTGCTGGCCTTGCACATACTTGAGGAGATCGAGGACAGACCATGTGGACTGGAAAGATACGCGTACCGGAACCATGTTCACACAGGGTCCGATCATGCTTTCGACGCCTAGAACGGCTGCGTTGCGACCACTGATCACATTGCCGAAAACGATGTCCGGGGATGCGGAGAATTGGGCTAGTACTGAAGACCATGCTGCTTTTATGATTGTCGCGGGCGTGATAGCTTTGTTTGCCAGAGATGGGACTTGGACTATTCGTTTGAGGGTTGTTGGTGCTTCGTTTCCTCTGTTGTAGTTAGGTCCTTGACGCTCCACTATCTCTGTCATTGACGATCCTTGTAGGAGGGATTTCCAGTATACGTAATGATCATCGGTCATTGTTCTTGCTGTATCTCGTATGTAGTTTGAGAAAGAAGGCGTGGTCGGGATGTTTTGGCCTTGGTATCCCGCTTGTAGCGCGGACAGTATGCTTGGTAGACATACTCCATCATATTGAGCGTGAGACATGCGGATGATAATACGATGGAGATTGCTTCCCCTTTCCCTGGCAATCGTGAATTGAAGAAAGGATTCTCCGAGACGCGTGGCATATTCACGATCCTTCTTCTGTAACCCTGTCATGAAATTGGCCAAATCGTCTGTTTCGTGAACTATAAAGCTTGGCTGTAATTTCCGGAGGACGACTTGGAGGAATCGATTGCCGTAAGGCACAAAGACAGTCCTGAGAATATCGAAGGAGTCGACGATTCGTGAAACGGCAACTTTCAAACGTTTCAGATCCAGGGTGCCTCTCCCTTCAAGGAAGAAGTAATTGAGCATCCATTTGGATTCCATAAGAGTTCCCATAACTGCAAGAGCCTGGAAGTCGGTGACAGGGAACACATCAATAATCCCACCTCGGAATGCTCTAACCTTTGGACAGATATTTTCTTGCAGAAATAAATCCACGTTGGCAGCTTCGAGAAGGGAATATCGCTGGTACATCGCGTTATGGAGGACTTGGGATCTGGCTTCACGGGCCTCGCCGCATTGTAACCCTTCGCTGACCTCTGTACTCTCATCAGAATACTGGGCCAACCGGATGGCTGCGACCATGTCTGCGAATGTTGGGTGTTGAAAGATGTTGGCCACCGTTAATTCCAGATCTTCTTCCCGAGCGGCACCAACCATCTGCATAGCAACGATAGAATCGCCACCCAGTTCGAAGAAATTAGTTTCATTTTCAACAAGGTCCTCGGACACTTGCAATAATTCACTCCAGATAGAGAGTAACTTTTGTTCAACATTTCCCCGGGTCAAAAATAGTTTAGGCTCGTATACGCTCTTGCGTTTTGGCTTCTCAATTTGCTCGGTGAGTGGCGGAATTTGCAAATTTGAATACTCGATGATTGGGGATACAATGTGCTGCGTGGTTATATTGATGTTGTTGTGAAGCCCTTGGTGGTCATAGCTGACCAATGCGCCAGACTTGAACAATTGATCGAGGATCTCTTGTACACAACTGCTGACCATCGTTCGCAACTCTGCTTCTGACTTCCAAAGTCGTGGCTGTTCTTCATCCGGTTTCTTTTCGAGATTTATTTTGTTCTGCATTTTCTCGTCCCGTGGCTCAGCGATGCCCTCAGAGACGTTTAAGTCCTCCACAAGCTGATGCGGCTTATCGATGAAGTTGTCTAATATGCGAGCTAACATCTCAGCAAGGCCACTGGCTTGCTCGTCTGATATGGTGTTACTCCAATATCGAACCACAACTCCCTCATCACCCTGTGATGTTTGTATATTGAGAGTTACCGCATACTGTGAAGAGGGGTTAGTCCTGATTTGTGAGATGTAACATGCTAAGATTTATTTTCTCTTATAAACGTACCTCGCTTGGATCATACGCAGCGACAGCTTCAAATGAAATGGAAGTATCCTCCAACCCATCTGAAGCATCTGAGCTTTGAATCGAGACGGCAGTATTGAAGAGAGCTTTCCCAGCCATGATATCATGCTGGACTTGGGCGAGTGAGCAGTGCTGATGTTCAAGACTCTCTAGGTAGTTATCTTGCATCTTCCGAAAAACTTCCGTGACCGTCGATTGTTTGGAGAATCTGATCCGGCAGCAGAGCATATTAATGAAAGCTCCAATCGTGTTTTGAATTTTATCGACTGGGACGTCCCTTCCTGATGTGAGATAACCGAAACAAACGTCGTCTGTCTTAGTATAATGACGGAGACAGAAGCCCCATGCCACCTTAGTTTACTGTTAGTTTCCATTCAATGAACAATTGAAGATATACTAAAAGAAACTTACCTGCATAAGGTTTGCTAGAGTAACATTTATCTTCTTACACATATCTTGTAGTTCGGCATACCTGTCGAAGCTCATTGTGGCGGATCCTAGACATCGCTCGTCATCTGAAGCTGCATTGAGTTTAGGAAAGTAGCATGCTTGTGCCCCTTCCAAGTAGGACTTCCAGAATTTGATGCTCTCATCGACCGGGTTGCTTTTTATATACGCAATGTAATTGCTATATAGAGGTCCTAGTCCCTCAGGAAGCCTTCCGTGATAGGCTGCCGCTAGATCGCGTAGGATGATGCTGAAAGAAGAACCGTCAATCACCACATGGTTGATCTCGACTTTGAAGTAGATTTTGCCACTGGAAGTCTGGCAAATGGCAGCTTGGTGGGGGAGATGAGGCTGCTTCTTGTGATTCGCGTCCAGGATTGTTACGGTTTCGAGCTTTTCCAGGGCTTCAGGCTCCCCGCCGTCACATTGCAGAAATACAATACCACTTTCTGCTGATTTGACGACAATCTGGTTGAAGAAGTCTCCCTTGTAAACACTATCGGCGAAAACAGTTCGAAGGGCTCCATGATAATCTACGACTCGCTGCCATGCTTTTGCTAAACGTTGAGCGTCGATAGAAATGCCGCTGTGAGATGATGGGGGGTGGACCTCAAAGACAGCATGGAAATGGTACAAGCTTGGGCTTTTCAGCTGACTGATCAAGAGACCTTCTTGTAACGGGGCGCATGGATATATATCTTCGACCTATGTTGTTGATTCCTGCATTAGTGATGGTTCGCAAATGATAAGGGATTTTCGACGTTCGAAATAACTCAAAAGGCTTCATATATAAGGTATCTCAAGGGGATCTCGCCAAACACACTTACTTCGTCTTTTGTAATACCAACTTGGGGCAATGATTTCGAAACGATCTTCTCCAGTTGCTGGTAAGATATGGGTAGTAGCGGAAAGTCGCTGAGAGTAAATGATGGCAATTCAGTAGATGTGGCAAGTCTTTGAACAATTTCCTCAAATGTTTTCCGACATTCATTTATCCATCGCCGAATGTCTCGTTGATGTTGCATGCGGCTGTTGTAGAGGAACGAGAATTGGATTCGACCTTTCACAACGGCCGCTGAGATCTCGAACAAAGCAAGTCTTGTCGCTTTTGGCCCGACGTCTGCAATTAGCTTGGAAGTTTCGTCGTCTTCAGGATATGCCCATTGCTGGAAGAGCGAGTCGTCATGCTCCAGTTGCTGCATGCGCCCTAAGTAGTTGAAGATTATCTCCATGCTTGATTGAGATTGCGCTCTGCCGTCTGCCGTAAGAAACTGGTGTGCGAAATATGGTCTTCCGTTGTCACTCAGCTTGCGCCGATTGTCTTTCATCCATTTCACTGTTTCCACTACATCATCATCATCGGTGTTTACGTCGACGTGAACTGGAGCAATTGTCGTAAACCACCCAGCCGTTCTTGAAAGGTCAATGCTGCTATCAAAAGGCTCCCTCCCATGGCTTTCCATGAAAACCGATGGAGTTTTCCTATTGACAAAAACTCGACTGAACGAGTGTGCGATAGCTGCAAGGAAGAGGTCCAAAGGTTCAGTACCGAGGGCTTTATGGCTTTCGTCAAGAGCTAGGCTGGTGAATCTTTCATTGATTGTGAATGATTCCGACAAAACATCACCGTAGGTATTGGCGACCTTGTCCATTCCCCAGTGGTTGAGATCCGCAGGTGCGGCAACGATAGGGAGATTGCGGATTTTACTTTGGGTAATAGCCCGTTGACTGTGCTCTTGCTGCAATGCATTCCATATCTGGAATGACAATGGCTTTGCTGAAGAGATACTTCCGGTGTTCAAGATGTCCTCCAGGTCCTGAATTAAGATACGCCACGAGACCATATCAATGATCAGGTGATGTGCTGCCAGAAATACCATTTGACGTCCCATTATGTTGAAGTAGTCCACAACGAACAAGGGCCCATGTTGAATATCGAGACTAGATTGGCTATGTGACACAATATCTGGGATTTGATTGGCGGTATCGAGCTCGTGGGTTTGATATCGATACGAAGAGGAAATATCCTGTGTCAAGCGTTGTAGCCACTTACCTGCTGAGTTTTTACTGAACCGCGCCCGAAGCATAGAATGCTCGCGAACTATCGTCTCGATGGCGTGGTTGAGATCTTGTGAAGCTATGCGTCGTGTAATCTCGAGCGAGAAACTTTGGTTGAATCGGGCTTCTTTTTCGTAACATCCGTCGGATTGGGATTGAAAGTACAATTCCTGAATAGGTGACAAGTCAAAGGCAGTTGCGAAAGTCTCCGCTTTGTGTTGGACAGCGTCCTCGTAATGCGCGTTGGATGCTAATAGATGGATGGACTTGCTTTTAAGCACTTCCGATAACGAGAAGTTGAGCCTTTCTTTCCTGCAAAGAGCCATAACTTGCATAGCTGCAATAGAGTCACCGCCAAGTGCCACAAAAGACTTGGCGAGCTTGACTCGGTGCGTTGGAAGATTCAACACTCGTGAGACAATTTGTTGAAGGAGCAAAGCAGTCTCTGTTACTAGTATTGTGCCTTCCTCTTCCTCTTCGGCGTTCAAGATCTTTTCATAAGTTTCTTCGTCGATACTTGAAAGCCAGGTCTCGACATTACGCCTGTCTAGTTTACCAGAAGGCATGAGTGGAATAGAGTCCACGACCAACCACGATGCGGGAACCATGAATGGAGGCAGGGTTTCGGATAGTCGATTACGAACTCCATTGACTTTGCTGCGAGCAGTGGCCCATGAGCTTTCTTCTATAAGAACGCAGCTGTCTTTCGTGATTTCGATTGTGGCGAGACTAAAGACGTAAAAGTTAGTATTAAGCCTTGAAACTCGAAATGGAAGCCCCAGAGTTTCATAGTTTGACTTACTCGTTGAGTGTTACAACTGCTAATAGTCTATTTCTGAAAGGACCGGTTTTTGGCAGTGCGACAAGGGCGTGTTGAACCTCTGGGTCATTGTCTAAGGTATGCTCAATCTCCCCTGGTTCCATACGTTGTCCGTGAAGTTTCACCCTGAGTCACAAGGGTCAGTATTGCCATTTTTTAAAGGTAGAAGATAGGATAGAACTTGTCCCGAAGCACCTTTATGTGCAGTGAGGGATATGAATAAAGAGACAACATGGAAAAATGAGGCGGGGGTTCGTACTGGTGATCTTTTCGGCCAATAAATATTAACGAGCCGTCATGGCTGTATTTGCAAAGATCTCCGGTTTTGTACATCTTGCTGGGGGTGGAAGTCCTGCTGGGATGGAAAACTCCGCTGACTTGCGAATGGCCGGATGGCGATCTTGGCATTGCGGGCCGGTGCACATCTCTTTCAGTGAAGGATCCACTGCCCGACTGGCTTGACTGAAATCGCGAGATTGGAGGTCTGTCCATGGGCTTTGGCGGATCAAAAGCATCTGCCCAAGATGGCCGCTCGATGAACGCCTCCTCAGTTTTTGACTCATTGTTGATGTATTCTCTCGCCAACAATGGACCTTCTAGCAGTAGTTCGCCAACACACCCCACTGGTGTCAATTGGTTGTGGTTTTGAGCGTCAACGATCCACGCATGGCCACTGGGCAAAGCACGGCCAATGTTAGAGGGATCCCTTTGCGTGCTGACTTCGGGATTCGCGATTGCAATCACAGATGCCTCTGTGGGTCCGTAAGCGTTTACCAATGTAGCCTTGGAGGCCCATTTGAGCACGTTGTCGATCGACATGGCTTCCCCACCACAAATCAGAGTTTCCTGTACGGAGAAGTGTCAGCCTTATGGCTTTATCAAAACTTTGAAGCCATGCGCTAATACCGCCTTTTTGGCGTATTAGATAATAAAGCCTGCCATGCCAGACGAAAGATTACTAATTTAACAGACTGTAAAGTCCCCCAGTACTTCTGGTCGTTCGATTGCATGAAGGGCTCTATGGAATGAGAAATGACACCAGGGCCTTCAGCAGCCCTGAATGCCTCAGTTGAGGTGGAACATTATGGACCATGAAACTTACTAGCGCTGGCACGGTTGCAGGCTCAATCAAACTCGCGACTGATGGAGTCAGGAAAGCCCAAGTTGCCTTCAGAGAGTCAATTGCACCGGCAACATCTCCCACTCGTTGCTCTTCTGACGGAATACAAATACAAGACCCATTGGTGAGTGCTGTAAGGGTCTCTAAAACGGACACATCGAATGTGAAACTCGCAAATTGGAATACACGAGATGATGGCTTCATCAAAAGGGTGCGTCTCATCGCCGCCGAGCTTGTTGCAATCGCTCTATGCTCGACTACCGTACCTTTGGGCCGTCCCCTGAATTAAAATGTTAGCCAATTATCGCAGTCTCGAAATTGAGATAAATCTTACGTGCTACCACTTGTGAAGATGGCATAACAACTATTCCGGCTAGTTGCCCGATGTAGCAAGTCATGGCCATGAAGTGGGTTTCCTGGGAGAGTGTCTAGCATTTCCTGACTTATGGTAATCGATTTCTCGATGATGCTTGTATACCGGCTGCTGTAATTTGGAGAGCAGATAACTATCGTGGCGTTGACATCTTTGATCATTTCTTGGTGCCGTGATGTGGGTGCTGATGGATCTAGTGGCACATAGGCGCCACCGGCCATGAGGATCGCAACAATTGTGACAACTGCCCATTTGGACTTATCCATACAGATTGGCACGAACACTTCCGGTCCAACACCCTGCCCAACGAGATGGTATGCCAGGCGTGTTGACAAATTCTTGAGCTCCGCGTATGTAAACTGTCCATCCCAGGCAGAAATGGCCACCGATTGAGGTTGAGAGAAGGCCATTTCCTCGAACTCCTCGTGGATGCATGCATCAACCAGTTCAGGCTCAGCAGAATTCCATTCACGAACAAGCTCTTTGTCCTCGGCGCTAAACACATTTATCTCGTCGAGGATTGCATTAGCACCGAATTTGTGTAGGTCGCTGAGTTGTTCCAAAACATTGTCCAGCTGGTTCATGAGTCGTCGAATTTCCCAAGCTGAGAGAACGTTCTCGTCATAATGGGCAGTGATGTCTACTTTTTTTGCGCTACCTTTGCATTCAAGAACTAGCGGGTACGTGAAAAAGTTTGATGCCACGCCGGTTCCTTGAATATCCCACATGTCGTTTTGAACATCCTCCTCTGCTGTTTGGATAACCAAAAGGTTCTGGAAATCACAGGCAAGCTCGGCATCTCTGTCAAGTCTTTTGATTCGCTGTAGCCCAGCATGTTGATACGGGATGACCTCGGCGGCAATCTTTTGAATATCTTCCAGAAATTGTATGACTTTGCAGTGGCGGTGTACTTGTATCCGATTAGGGACCGTTGTAAAAGTTGGTCCAATTATTTCCGCGATCCCATGGATTGGGATGTCTCGCCCTGCCAATGTCTCACCAAAAACAACGTCATTCGACCCGGAATACGCTGCCAAAACCATAGACCAGGCAGCACGGATGATGCTAGGAAGGGTAATCCCCATGCTTGAGGTATTCTGGGAGATTTGGACACTGTGCGTGAATGTCTGGTTATTCGTTCTGCGATCGGTTGAAACATGCTGATTTTGTGGAAACTGCAGCGGAGATGATCCAGATAGTCTCTTTCTCCAAAATTCGTCGGATGCGGGCTCATCTACTTCGGAGAGGTACTTGATAAATAGAGCGTACGAGCTCTTGGGCAGGCTCGAGCCGCTGTCAACATATGCCGTCTCAACTCTCTTCAAAACCATTGGCAAACTCCAACCATCGTAGAGCGCATGATGTATTGACCAAACAAAGTGACACTCGTTTGATTTCGTATCAGTGACAATTGTGTATTCAGTAAGAGGCCTATCAGTTTCAAATGTCAGCCATGCTTAATCAAGAAGGGTGTGGACTTATTAGTGTCAGAGGGGTCTGAGGTATACAAAAAATAAAAATAAAATTCGCAGATTGAGTGATAAAATGAAACGCGGGGAAGCTGCATACCCGCCGTTATAAAGAGGCAATTGACTCGGCGAGTCAGAAATTTGTTGCAAATTAGTAGATGTTTTCCACTCAATCGGTTCGGCCCGGAGGACCTGCAAGTTCAGAGTTAGCCATACATGACCGAAAACATCTGGAGATTTGTTGAAGTCTCGTAATTCTAGGGGCGATGAGATCACTCACCACCTGAAGGAAAGAAGACGAGTTCATATGGACGACTCTGGTGCGTAAGATGTCGACTTCCTCGAGAGTTGCTTGCCAGGCTTGTTTGAAACGATCGAGATCCAAGTCATTCGGAAGAAGGAAGACATTCTGCGCAACATAAGCTCCCTGCTGTTTCATGGAGAGGGTGATGAGCCCTTCTTGAAGCAGACTGCAGGGATAAGCATCTTGGATCTGTTCTTTCGGAACCCGACAATTCTCCACAAGCTCATGCACAACACCATCAATGGATTCACCGTCTTTCAACAGCGAAAAGGGGATCAGGTCTGAGGTGTGTTCTTCCTGAACGGCGCTACAGATGGATGCCATATCGCATAGTCTTGGGCTGCGAAATATATCCATGACACTCAATAAAATGCCTTCAGCCCTGGATAAACCCACCAGTCGCATGGCAGAAACTGAATCGCCACCAAGCCTAAAGAAGTGATCCTCGAGACCCACGGAGCCTTGTGACGATATGCTTAGGACCGTTTCCCATAGCTTTTGCAGTTTTTGCCCGATTGGGGACGTTGGCACCCTGCTGGTATGGGTCTCCGAATTGGCAAGCCTATAAGCATTCGTGACTTCTTTTGGTAAAGACTGTATGATATTGCGTAGTCTCGATCGATCGAGCTTGCCGGAACTTGTTAGCGGCATTTTTGTCACCGGAATATAGAATGACGGGATCATATAGGTAGGCAAAACCGAGGCCAATGAAGAATCGAGATTCTTAGCAATATCCCTAGCACCTTCCGACGTTGACAACAAGATATCATCGAAACCTGATACCCTCTCGTCCTCGACGTCGGAGGTAGAATTGTTGATTGCCGAAGAAAAGAAGGCTGCAAGTGCCTTGGTAGATCTGTTGCTCATGGGAGCCACCAACTCCACAGCAGATTGGTAAGCTTCTGGGAGCATTGTTTTGACGTGATGCTCAATTTCTCCAAGCTCGATCCTTTGGCCATTCAACTTAACCTGTGTATCTTTCCGAGCGACAAAGCTCAAAGATCCATTAGAGTTGTATCGTACCTAAATCAAGGTCTCGCAATTAGTGTAATTCGTGAACGGAAACCTAAAGAAAGCCAAAGGTTGATGGGGTGTAAGGAGTAAATCCAGTAATGGTTTAGGAGGATGCATATCTTGACCCCAGAGTCGACTTGAAAAGGAGAAACTTTGCTCTAACTTACCAGATCACCGGTTCTATAGGCTCTCTCCCTAGGCTGTAAATGTCTCAGCCATGCAGGGTCGTTAACAAATACTTCGGCAGTTTTTTGTTCGTTGTTCAGATATCCGCGAGCGACCGTTCTGCCTTCGACAACCAGCTCCCCAATGCACCCAATAGGCACGAGTTTATTGTAATCTCGAGGATCGACAACCCAAGTCCGCCCACCAGCTGCGTGTCCGATGTTCGATGAATCGCCGTTAATCTCATTGCCATGCTCGTCGACTTTGGTACTCGTGCTTGCAATCACAGAGGTCTCGCTAGGACCATATGCATTAACAAGGGCCACTTTTCCTTTCCATTTCGCAATATGTCCAGCGGCCATTGCCTCACCGCCCGTGACGAGAGTTTTGAGACTAGGGACACTCTTAGAAGTCAAAGTGCTTGCAACTGAAGGTGTCAAGAGAGTCCACGTGACTCCCATTCGCTTGACAGCACCTGAAATATCGTTCATTCGGTCCTCGTCACTTGGAATACAAATACAGGCTCCTACGATAAGAGAAGTCAAAATTTCCATGACTGAGGCATCGAATGTCTAGATCCAAGTGAGTTAGCGAACTGGATTGAAGAAGGTTGGGAAATGAGTGCTCACATATGATGCAAACTGAAACACGCGGGAATCCGAACGCATGTACATTGCCTTACTATGCTCAACAGCGCTGGTGCAAAATGCTCCATGCTCAATGAGTGTGCCTTTAGGACGTCCCGTGGTCCCGGAAGTAAAAATGGCATAAGCCACATTGTCTGGCGAGACAATTGGATGGACTGTAGGAGTTTTATCGAGCTGATGCATGCTACCGCGATCGACAACTACTGCCAGTTTGCTGACAGCAGATATCTTTTCATAATTCTGCCGAGAGCAAAGGACCACTTTTGCATCCACGTCATCGATGAATTGCTGGAGCCTACCCTCCGGATGGGTATGGTCAAGCGGTACGAAAGCTCCCCCAGCCTTCATGACAGCTAACATAGATACGACGGCCCATGCTGTCTTTTCAAAGCACAAGGGGACAAATAATTCAGGTCCAACACCAAGCTCTATTAACTTAGTTGCCAAGCGCGTTGCAAGCTCATCCAATTCGACGTAGCTAAATTCAGCATCCCAACTACATACAGCTTGCTTAGATTTTGGATAAGCCCGAGTTTGCTGTTGTACTATATCATGTATACACCGATTAACCTTTGGTGGAAGGGTATGGTTCCAAGTAAGAACCTGTTCGCGGCTACGGTCACCGAAAAAGTTGAGGTCTCCGATGGTACTCTCCGGCTTGTTTTCGATGATAGTATTCACTATATGCTCAAACGTTTGGGCCAAATTGGAAGCCTGAGGAGCAGAGAGTGTCGTGGTCCAATAACCGAAATGTATTTCAACTCCCGAATCGGACGCTTCAACATTGACTGTGACATCGTATTCGCTGGGATCTTGCGCGTCCATCATGTCAAATGATAATGCGGAGCTAGAAATGTGCTCGCTACTCGATCGCTTCTGAAAAGTGAAGGCAGTGTTGAAGAGATTGTTTCCAGAAAGGCCGAGCTCGTGTTGCACCTCAGCGAGAGAGCAGCTTTGGTGGGCTATACCGTGAATGAAGTCCGTCTGGATTTGCTCCAGAGCCTGGCTCATTTTAGTTGAGCTGCTTAAAGTTGATCTACAGGTCAACATGTTGATGAAAGCTCCGACCGCAGCATCTTGGATACCGCGGATGGGAGCGTCTCTCCCAGAAGTCAAGTAGCCAAAGCACACCTCGTCAGAGCCACTATATAGTTGCAGAAGTATTGCCCAAGTGAGTTGCAATACGTTCGAGAGGGTCAGGCCATTTTCATTGCAGAACATCCGGAGTTCCACGGCTTTTGACAGACTAAGAACGAGGGATCGAAGACCTTTCGTCTCGTGTACTCCATCGTTGAGCGACGTCAGAAGACAAGGCTCAACATCTGATAAGTAAATTTTCCAGTAGTTGATATCGTCGTCTGGAAGGCTGGACTGAATATGCGCGATGTAGTTGCTGTAAAGCGGTCCGATGACATTATAAGTCGACTTATTCTGTGCGGTATCGTTATTCGTGGATAGGAAACCGGCAACGGCCCTAGAGTGAGCGTCGCCGTAGGCGTCTGAGAGGTCTCTCAGCAGGATGGGCATCGACGCGCCATCGCAAATACTATGGCTGATCTCAAGTTTACACAGGACACGATTACTGTCAGTCTTGCATAACGTAAATCGATGCGGTGGCTGGAAGTCTTGGAAATTGAGAAGCCGTTGCTTTTGAAGAATTGAGAGTACTTGTGAATCCTCACACTCCAGCCAAGATACTCGAGCGATTTTATCCTTGAGCACAACCTGATCATTGAGACCATCTTGGCAGACGCTATCAGTGAAGACAGTTCTTAATGTTGCGTGACGTCGAACAACTGCCTGCCAGGCTTCGGCGAGCAAGCGAACGTCAACTTGTGTTTCGAGGTCGTTCCGCTTGGCTTCAAAGATAGCGCTATATGCATAAAGATTCGGGTCTTTCAATTGCGCAAGCAGCATGCCCTGCTGAGTGGGAGAACACGGGTACACATCTTCAATATCGTTCAACGAAGACACGCCAAGTTGCGGCAGCTTCTCGGCCAGTTTTGATATGCCATTATACGTGAGGGGAATGAGTGGAAAGTTGCTTAAAGTAGACTGCACTTTTGACTGCGCGAGGATTTTGGCTGCGTCTTCAAGGGATCTCTGGCATTCAACCACCCAGCGACGTATTTTGGCTTGACGTTTCATGCGGCGGTTGTAATGGAAAGAGACCTTGAGTTTTGAGTTTTCAACAACGACCGAGATTTCGAATAGCGCGAATCTTGGCACATCCTCACCGATATCGAGATTTTTGACACCTTCAACAACATGGAACAGGGAGTCTTTCCGTTCTAGCTGCTGCATTTTGCCAAGATAGTTGAAAGTGACTTCTGGGCAATGGCTTGAAAATCGCTCTCTCCCCTCTTCTGTAAGTTGACGATAGGCGAAGTAAGGCCGACCTTTGTCTGGAATCCGGTTCCTGAGGTCTTTGGTCCAGCGGATAGTGTTAATTAGATCAGTTTCAACGTCTAAGCTAGACGGAAGATAGATCGGGCACATGGTAGTGAACCTACATCGAATTAGTGATATTTTCATGTATAGAGAGTAAGAGCTAAGATAATAAACCACTGTTGGGGGCTACCAACACTACAGAATTAAGGAGTGGGCGAGGAAAGGTTTACTTACCAACCAACTGTTCGCGAGACATCCAGATTCGGGGCCCAAGTTTCTCGACCGTGTCCTTCATTGTAGAGTGCTGGAATTGTCGCTCTATCTGGGAAAACCTTTTGAAAAGACTGCAGTACGGCGCCGAGGAAGACATCAATTGGCTCTGTTTGCAACGATTCGTGGCATGCCCCAAGGAGTAGACGCGTGGTTTCTGCGTCGATTTCTAAGCCATCTTCAATGGTATCTCCATATACATTAGGCTTGTCGACCATATCCCAGTAGGAAAAGTCAGCAGCAGGGACATCTTCTGGGTGGAATAACCTTTTGGAAATTGATTGCTGCGAATGCTCTGTTTGAAGGCGTGCCCATGTTTGGAAGGGTATAGAACTTTGCAGCTTCAATGCGCCTGTATTCAGCACGTCTTCCAGATCTTGCAAGATGATCCGCCAACTAACAACATCAATTGCGAGGTGATGGGATACGAGGGAAATGATTTGGGAACCTTCGTCACTAATATCGAACAGGTCGACCGCAAAGATAGGTCCGTTTTGGATGTCTAGGCCTTTCTGCCGAGTTTCAATCAGGCTGTCCAATTGGTCTCTGGTGGTCGTTGTCACAGTATAGTCATAGGAGTTGAGTATATTCCGGGAGATTTGTTGTTTCCACTCTCCGGTAGCAATTTTGTTGAATCGTGCCCGTAGCATGGAATGCGAAAGCATCAACGACTCGACAGCGAGAGCGAGACTTTCGGAGGTTATGTCCCTCGTCAATCGAAGTACTACACTCTGATTAAAGTGGTTGAACTTGTCTCCAACGCATTCAAAGTAGAGCTTTTGGATTGGGGACAGATCAAAGTCTGCATCGAACTCTTCTTCGTGAGAACTCTCCGCCTCCGGTAGAGTTACCTTCAATGCGAGCTGAGAGATACTTTTACTATTATGGGCCATAGGATCAGCAGTAGTTCAATATGGATTTTGTCGAAGAATAATTGGAAGACACGAAGAGCACGCGGTGTAATTTACCTCTGGATGATATCTTGTACTCTCACACCTAGTCCCTCTGCTCTGCAGCTCGACATGACTTGCATGGCACTTATAGAATCGCCACCAACTGAAAGGAAATTTTGCTGAAGGCTAATGTTATCTGGCGGGAGATTGAGGGCAGCTCCCCATATGGCCTGTAATCGCCGTTCGACAGCAGTCCCGGTCGTCTTCGTGACCGCACTCTCAACATCCACAATTTGGTAATACACTTCAGAGCTCATTTGCTCTACCCATTTCTCGATACGATTACGGTCAAGTTTTCCAGACGGTGAAAGAGGCAAGCTTTCCACTATGACCCAGTTAGAAGGTATCATAAACCCCGGTAGATAATCACGGAGTCTCTCGCGGATAGCGTTGAGATAGAATGCGCTTGCTTCTCGAATAACGACATTGAGTCCATGTGCCGTTATATTTGTAGTTGCTAATTCCTGGAGTGACAGAACGGCCACAAGGCGTTTCTTGCAGAAGCCTGCCTTTGGGATCGTGACCAGGGCGTGTTGTATGGCAGGGTCGGTTCTGAGATAAACCTCGACTTCTCCCAATTCGACACGTTGGCCACGTATTTTAGCTTGGTAGTCGTGTCGCCCACAGAAGAGCAAGCTTCCATCTGCAGCATATTTGACTAGGTCCCCAGTCCGATAAAACCTCCTTGTTGTCGTGTTGGCGGGGTGATTTTGTGCTAACGCCCACTCGGGATTTTGTATGAACACCTCTTCTGTCTTAGATTTGTTATTGAGGTAGCCTTGAGCCAGAATAGGCCCTTCTATAATAAGCTCTCCCACAGATCCAATCGGAACAAGTCTGTTGGGATTTGACCTATCGGTGATCCAAGAACGGCCGGCAACTGCTCTTCCCATATTGTTAGGGTCGGTAGAAAGCGTCATCTGAGGATTTGCAGTAGCTACGACGGCACATTCGCTGGGGCCGTAAGCGTTAATAAGTTCAAGTTTATCAACCCAGGTTGAAAGATGTGTCTGGCTCATAGCTTCCCCTCCGAGGACCAGGGTTTTGAGGGTGGGCACAGCAGAAGGTTGAATGGTCTGAATAAAAGATGGCGTCAACAAGGTCCATGTGATGTTCATCTCATTGATGACATCTGTGATTCGATTCATTCTTGAGTCTTCATCGGGCACACAGATGCAAGCCCCAATAGTTAAGCTTGTGAGAATTTCAAGCAAGCTTGCATCAAACGTCTTTAGTTGCTGTTAGTGACTGAAAATGGGAGTACTTTGCTTTGGATTACTTACGTAAGATGCAAATTGTAGCACTCGAGAGCTCGATGACATGCCCAAAGCCGGGCCATGTTCCGCGGCACCAGCGCAAAACGCATTATGCTGGACAATGGTTCCCCTAGATTCGTGTTAATAAGAAATGCTTTGTGTGGGGATGAGCTCTACGAACTTTGGTTTACCGGTCGAGCCGCTTGTATAGATGACATAGGCAACACTGTTACTATCCACAGCTGGAAGAGATCCTTCGTGCTTCGGTAGCTGCTTCATCATTTCAAGATCGACCGCGATCGCATTGGAGGCGACCAATCCGCAAAGACCCAGCAACCGAGGCGAACACAGTATCGTTTTGGCCTCTGTGTCTTTTATAATGTTTCGCAGACGAGCAACAGGGGCTGCGGGATCCAAAGGCACAAAAGCCGCGCCACATTTCAACACAGCCACCATAGAGCAAACCGCAAATGCAGATTTGTCAAAACAGAGGGGTATGAAGGTATTTTCCAACTTCTGATCCAGAAGATAATGTGCCAGCTGAGTGGAAAGCCGGTCAAGTTCCCAATAGCTGAACTTTGCATCATGCGCATCGACTGCCAGACTCCATTTTGGCTGCTGAAGGACTTGACGGCTGATAATGTCATGGATACATTCGTCCACGACCCTCGGCCTCTCACTGTTCCAGTTCAAGATGGCTTGCTCGTCTTCCGGTTCGAGGATCTTCACTTCGCCTAGGTTCAAATGTTGGTTTTCTGGACCATTGAGAACACCCAGAACGAATTCAAATTGGCGCAACATTTGTTCCACCAACCAACTGGAAATAACATCTTTATCATAGTAAGCATCCACGGCAATCGTCTCCTCTCCTACTTGGCAAGACACGGTGAGTGGATAAGAGTAGAAATTCGTCCCGGTTGTACCACTGCTCTGCAAGTCCCAAAAGCCATCGGCTGGTTCTTTACTATCATGATTGATAGCCAGAATGTTCTGAAATCCGCAAGCAATTGCTGCGTCATCACTGAGATGTTTGATGTGTTGAAGCCCCGAGTATTGATAAGGGATAGCTTCCGCAGATTGAGCTTGTATGTCTTCGAGGAACTTACCGATATTAGATTCCGCGTTGATTCTGACACGTGTTGGAACTGTTGCAAGAGTTGGCCCTATAATATTTGCAAGATCGGGAACAGGAGCGTCTCGGCCGGTCAAAATCTCGCCAAACACGACATCGTCAGGACTACCTGAGTAGATTGCCACTACCAGTGCCCAAGAAGCTCGGATTACGGAGGGCAATGTAATGTGGCTTCCAGTATTTCGCATGAGAGAAGCAGAGTGCGATGAACTGCTAGTCGCGTGTACTTGATAAGTTGGGTTTGGAAGAGTAGGAAAGTGTATGGATGTTGGTTCTGACAGTCGGGACCGCCAAAAGTCGTCTGACTCGGATGCATTGATCTCCAAGAGGAATTTGATGAAGCGTGAGTATCCTGCTCCAATCGCCATATCGACGGCTCTGATATCATGGTAGCAAGCCTCAACTCTTTCGAGCAACAGAGAAATACACCAGCCATCGTAAATTGCATGGTGTGCTGTCCAGACAAAATGAGGAGTGTTCCCTGGACTTTCAACGATTGTATATCGAGAAAGCAGGCCTCCATTATATGAAGGCAATTGGCGATCTTGTTCCACAAGATCTGAGAGATTCGCGGTTTCATGCCATATAATTGGCTCGCTAGTGACTACTTGGAGGAAGCCAAGGGATTCAGTATAAACAATCCTTGTTCGTAAGATGACTTCCGCCTCGACAACCTTTTCCCAGGCGGCACGGAATCTGTCCAGATTAATGCCAGGTGGCAAGCGATAAATATTTTGTGCGACGTAAGCACCCGGGTCTTTGCTGGATAACGCAATGAGACCTTGCTGGAGGCTGGTGCACGGATATATGTCTTGAATGGAACTAGTTTCCACACGGCATTGAAAAGCTAAGTCAACGAGCAATTCCGGAATAGATTTATTGCTCTGTAAAAGACTGAAGGGCGTAACAGCTGATTGCAACGTAATATCGTCAAATCTAGAGAGAAGAGTTGCATCGGCTGCTAGATCTGAGAGTCTTGGCTTTCGGAATATGTCAGCTATACCCAGACACACCCGTTCAGAGCGAGCAGCTGTAATAAGCCTCATAGCCGTTATAGAGTCGCCAGTGCATTTGAAGAAGTTGTCATCGGCGCCAACAGAATAGTCAAGGTTTAATACTGATTCCCATAATCGAGCAAGAAGCTTTTCCATTTCCGTTGATGGCTGTCTTCCAGTTCTTCGTGCGAGCTTGTAGCTTGTGATTTGATCTCCAGATAGTGACTGGCAAATTGTGCGTAGTTTGCGGCGATCAAGCTTTCCAGAAGACGTCATGGGCATGGAAGAGACTGGAATGTATACACTTGGGACCATATAAGCCGGAAGTGCAGCTGAGATGGCGGCTTCCAAAGCCGTTGAGATTGATCTCACTTCGTCAGACATGGCCAGTAGGAATTCGTCTGGGCTAGCCTTCTCTCCAGAGGATAGGCATATAAATACTGCAAGTGCCTTCGTTGCTGCTGAAACTGGAATGAGTTCTACAGCAGATTGGGTATCGCTTTTAAGATTGCGCTTTACATGGTGCTCGATTTCGCCAAGTTCGAGACGCTGCCCATTCAGCTTCACTATGTGGGAGTTAGCATTTACATATTCGGAAATTGGCCAACGAGCAAAAGAACATACCTTGGGTGTCTTTTCGTCCCAAATAAGTGATCGATCCATCCGAATTGTATCTACACAAATCGCCGGTCTTATAGAATCGGCGGGTACCGCCAGAGGCCCACGTTGGATTATGGATAAAGGCTTTTGATGTTTTGTCGGGATCATTAAGATACCCACGAGCTAGAATTGGGCCCTCAATAAGCAGTTCCCCAACACAGCCTATTGGCACAAGACGATCGTGATTTGACGGACCCACAATCCATGAAACACTACCAATGGACTTGCCGATGTTAGTAGCTTCAGTTGATCGTCCGAGGTCGCCATTCCACGTCGAATTTATCGAGCACTCTGAAGGGCCATAGCAGCAATGAAGCGCAACTGCATTGCCCCAGACCTCAATGTTATCCTTAGTGAGTGGTTCCCCTCCCAAACTCAAGCTTTTGACGTTTGGGACATCAGAGGGGTGTAAGAGATTAGCCACTGTGGGCGTGATGTCCATGAAATTAACTCCAAGTTTGTTGACGGCTTCTGCCAGGTTATTGAAGCGATCATGTTCGGATGGGACACATACACATCCTCCGCGCATCAAGGCGACGAAGATTTCGGCAAGTGAATTATCAAAAGTCTTTGATGGATATCAGCAAATATCAGTGGAGGGGAGGCTCTCGATGACTTACATAAGAAGCGAACTGCAAGACTCTTGTTCCAGGGCCCCAGCCATAAGCACTCCCAGTTGCTAGCCCACTGCTGCAGAGTGCCCTATTTTCCAAGACAACGCCTTTGGGCTTGCCGGTACTACCCGAAGTGAATATGACGAAAGCTGGGTTATTCGGTCCAACAGCAGAGCATTTCCAATCTCCAGGACTTGGAAGTTTATCCAACAGCTCTTTACACACCGGTATTACATGTACATCCATATCGGAAAACAACTCTGCTCGGGACGGGGATGCTAGAACAACTTTCGCACCAGTATCTCGTACTCGAAGCTCAAGCGCACTCCTTGGGTGGGTACAATCGAGCGGCACAGCCGCGGCCCCAGCTTTCAAAACAGAAAGCATCGAAACAATTGCATACGAAGATTTGTCAAAGCAAGTAGGGACCATTGTCTCTGGTCTAATGCCCATACCCGAAAGAAGAAAGGCAAGGCGTCCACTTATATCGTTGAGTTCAGCGTAATTCAGTTCCACGTCGAACCCGCAGACAGCTGGAGCACCAGGCTGCATCTGAGCCTGCTGTTCAATGACTCTATGGACACAATCATCGACAGTCTGGGGCATCGTGGCATTCCATTTGTAAACTTGTTCTCGATTTTCTGTGCTGAAGTGATCCAAGCTTTCAATCGTCTCGGTTGAATGATGTACAATGTTCCAAAGGCATTGCATAAATGTGCTTCCGACATTAACAGCTTGTCCTTCGGATATGTAATCAGTCCAGTAATCGAGATCTATAGCTGCATCTGCCTCTGAAGCCTCGATATTAAGTGAGATACTATACTCTGTTGGGTCGTAGGTGGGCAAGCATTCCAAGAAGGAAACATTGTTCAAAGCCGCCTTCGATTCAGATGGAAGTCGTCGATAAGAAAGGGCAGTGTTGAAAAGAGCTGTCCCGGATAGTCGCAATGCATGCTGAATCTCTGCTAGTGATGTTGAACGATATGGCAAGCTATCAAAGTAGTCCTTCTGGACTTGGTCGAGTACTGCACCAAGGCGGCTTGCAGGCGCAGTTCTGACACGACAGACAAGCAGATTGATAAAAGGTCCTACAGCATCCTCAATGCCGTTAACGGGAGCATCTCTCCCAGAGGTCAAATATCCAAAGCAGGTGTCTTCGGAAGAGGTAAAGCTCCGCAAAGTGAGGCCCCAAGCTGTATGGAGAACGTTTGAAAATGTGACTCCATTGGCATCGCAAAACTTCTGCAGCTCCAGGAATTGGGACTGCTTGAAATCCAGTCGGACTGTTTTGAGATCCCTTTCAACGACTTGTCCATCGTTGAGCAGTGGGAAATTGCAAACATCCAGATCAGACAGATACGATTTCCAGTACTCGATGCCTATATCACTCGGCTGGTTCTGCAGATAGGAAATATAATCGCTGTATAGCGGTCCGGGCCGCTGTGGGAGGATGTTCTCGTAGGCGGCAGCAAGATCTCTCAAAAGAACGGACATTGAAGTACCGTCCATAATTGTGTGACTAATCTCCAGCTTGCAGAATATTTTGCCCTCTGAAGTGTTGCAAATCGTGAAACGGTGAGCTGGTCTGGAATTGTCATATTTCGAAGTCCTTTTCTTGGCTAGCACGCTTAGAGCTTCGTCTTCATGGGTGTAATGTTCTATTATGACGTTTGGGAGGACCTGCTTGAGAACCACTTGATCGTAAAGTCCATCATCCTTGCTGACACTCTCGATGAAGACAGTCCGTAGTAGAGGGTGACGGCCCACTACCTTCAGCCACGCCTGTTCCAAACGCTTGCTATTGGCTTGAATACCATTCCGAACCTGTAATTCGCATATGACATGGACAGCATAGAACGCAGAGCTCTTGGTCTGACTGATGAGAAGCCCTTCTTGCATGGATGAACATGGATATATGTCTTCCACATCATCAATATCAGAGACTCCAAGAGGTGGAAGGCTGGAATTGATCATCGAGGTAAAGCTCTCAGTTGTAAGGGACAGTAGAGGGAAGTCTCCCGGTGTAGCTTGAGGTTCCATTTTCGCTAACGTCTCCGCGAGAACATTTATCGAACTTTGACAGGCTGTTATCCATTTCGATATCTTGCCTTGATGTCTCATATTGCGGTTGAAGGTGAATGAGAACCTGAGTTTGCCTTGTACAATCACTGCGGATATTTCGAAGAGGCCAAAACGTGGAGTATCGTGCCCAACATCTGCTGTTCCACCAGCACCTTTCGCCTCACCAGCCATGTCTTCGACAGGTGTCAGAAGCCCGCCTTTTCGTTCAAGCTGCTGGTATTGGCCCAGGTAGTTGAATGTAATTTCATGCGTGGATGATGTGCCGAAATTTGATTTGCCTTCGTCGGTTAAGCACCGACTCGCAAAGTATGGCCTTCCGTTACCTGGAATTCTCCGTCGAAGGTCTTTCACTTCTTTCACAGTATTGACCAGATCCTTGGACACGGTCGACGATACGTAAACAGGATACATGATCGTAAACCAACCTACAGTTCTGGACAGATCTGCTTCAATACCAGAGATTGTTTCTCTGCCGTGCCCTTCATTGTATATAGCTGGTGCGGGGCGATCCGGGAATATGAGAGAGAAAGAATATAACAATGAAGATAGAAGAAGATCGATAGTCTCTGTTCGGAGCGTCTCGTGGCAAAGGGTCGAAAGCTTCGAGGTGGTAGTCGCGTCTACTTCAAATCCCTCGCACTTGACTTGGCCATAGGTATTTGCGTGATGGGTCATTCCCCAGTACTCAGTATCAGCCGATGGCACATCGCGAATAGGTAAAACCTTGTCGACAGCTAGCTTCTGGCAATCTTCAGCCTGGAGTTGACACCAGGTTTGAAATGGCAATTGCTCTTGCGTCGGCGAACTACTTTGGTTTACCAGAAGCTCCTCTAGATCTTCTAGGATTATGCGCCAGCTGACCAAGTCGATCACCAAATGGTGCCCTACCATGAATAAGAGTTGTTCGCTCCCGTCGACGTCAAAAAGATCGACAGCAAAAAGCGGCCCGGAGGCAGGATCAAGGCAAGTCTGGCTATCCGATATGGCAGTAGTAGCTTCTGCGCGGACGCCAATTCGATGGCTCTTGAGCCGGTATGAGGTAGCAATATCTGGAGTGATCCACTGCTGCCATCCCTTATTTGTGTTATTGAATCGTGCTCGGAGCATCGAATGCCGCTTGACGATTATCTCTACTGCTGTACGAAGGTCTTCCTCCTGAATCTTTCGAGTAACGCGGAGAAAGAAACTTTGGTTGAAGTGGCCGTGTCCTTGGTTCGGAAGCTCAAAGAACAGCTTTTGGATAGGAGAAAGATCAAAGTTCTCGTTCAATACCTCTTCATGGTGCATCTGATGCTCTACAGCTTTCGCACATTGAGCAAGTTGCTTGATACCCTTGCTGCGGAGGATTTCCTGGACGCCAAGACTAATGTCTTTCTTGACACATTGTCCCTTGACCTGCATAGCGCTGATAGAGTCTCCACCGAGAGAAAGAAATGCAGATTCAAGTCCAACATGATCCAGTTCGAGGTTGAGGACATGGCTCCAGATCTGGCGTAGCTTGTTTTCCATCTCAGTTGTAGGTCCTTTAGACGTTTCTGTGGTATTTCCACTCGGTTGTGAAATATCAACGATGCGACGGTATGAAGTTTCGTTCATGGTCTGAACCCAGGTTGCTGTTATCTTGCGGTCGAGTTTCCCTGAAGGAAGTGTAGGAACACTTTCTACGATTAACCACATTGATGGCACCATATGCGATGGCAGCCGAGACAGTAAGCGATGTCTCATTATTTCGGGCCAGTTGCCGTCAACGAGTGTAAAGATGTCGTTGCCACTGACTTTATTGGAATTATTGAGAGACAGAACAGCGACAAGTCGATTTTTGAAGTAACCAGACTTCGGAAGAAGAGCCAAAGCATGTTTAACATCGGGGTCGACATTGATGTGATGCTCAACCTCCCCAAGCTCTACACGTTGCCCATGGACTATTGCAGAGTGTCTTATTAGCCGAGGATTCATTCATGAAAACACCAAATCTTTTGATGGATGTATAAGTAGGAACGCGTCTGCTATGATGCTACGCCTGCGGCACAATGCTTACCTTTGACCTGTGTATCCTTTCGTCCAACGAACATAAAAGTCCCGTTAGAAGATTGTCTAACCAAATCTCCGGTTCTGTAAAACCTCCAATTCTGCTTGTCGACATCAAAGAGTGGGGCCCAGGTTGTAGTTGAAATGAATGACTCCGCGGTCTTGTCTGGCTGCCCGTGATAGCCTCTTGCCAGGGTTGGACCTTGCACCAGAAGCTCTCCAACGCAGCCTACCGGAACAAGACAATTATAGTCGAATTGCTCAACTACCCACAGACGGGCACCAGTGGCATTTCCAATATCAGTTGGAGACGTGCTAGGTGTGACGTGCGAGTTGACTGCAGCAGCCACGGAGCATTCGCTAGGGCCATAGCCATTGACAAGGTTGATATGAGACCACGTTGAGATATGGGTTTGACTCATGGCCTCACCAGCAAGCGTCAATGTCTTCAAACCTGGAACATCCACTGGATTAATAAAGCCAACAAACGATGGAGTCAAGACGGCCCAATTAACGCCCATCTGGTTTATAGCCAGAGTGATATTGTTAAGTCGCTGGTCTTCACTTGGAATGCAAACCACGCCACCCACCATAAGCGTAGTCAGAATCTCAACTAGACTCGCATCGAAAGTGTGTGCCTGGGAATCCGCAATTAGTATACTATGCGGGACAAACACAGAAGGGGTACACACGGCGAATTGTAAGACACGTGACTTTGAATTGATGAGCATCGCAGGAGCATGGGCTTTTGCACCCGAGCAGAAAGACCTGTGCTCAATCATAGTTCCTTTGGGCTGACCAGTAGTCCCAGATGTGAATATGCTGCCATTGATTAGAAACGGCTACTTGAATAAACGACGAGACAGGAGGTGATGGGCTACTACCCAGTGAAATAAGGACTTCCTTAACATGTTGTAACCGCCCTTGACGCACAGGGAAAATGTGTCACTATTAGCAATACTCGAGTACTTACACGTAGGCAAGATCGGAACTTTGTGCTAAACAATCGGCGCCATTTGTTTTCGGCAAATGGCCGATCATCTCACCGTCCACGGGCATTATGTGTTCCGCGAGGGGTAACAACATCCCAGCATGCTGTTGGGAGCAGAGAATGACCGTTGCGGCAACGTCCAATGAGAGGGCTCGAAGATGGGCGATGGGTGCGGCAGGGTTAAAGGGTACGAATGCGGCTCCTGCCTTAAGCACCGCGATCATGCAGACGACGTTCCAAGCTTCCTTCTCGAAGCACAAGGGTATAAACATTCCGGGACCCACTCCAAGAGTTACGAGATGACTAGCCAGTCTGGACGAGATCTGGTCAAGGTCACGGTAGGAAAGGGTTCTATGTTCGTCGCATACCGCTTCCGCATTGGGTTGCCGAATGGCTTTGTCGTGTATCACCTCATGTATACATCTGTCCACAACTTCCACTGGCCTGGTATTCCAAGCCGTAATATCTTTAATGTTGCAGTCGCTTACATAGTTCAAGTCTGCGACAGAGGCATCCGGGCGGGTCAACATTTCACTTAATAGCTTGTCCACAGTGCTTGCAATATTGAGAGCTTGCTCTGTAGATATTCTTTTGGAATCGTGATGGAGAACAATTTTCTGTTCGTCACTAGTGGTTGTTACTTCAAGGCCGAGTGAGAACTGAGTACAATGCTCGTCAGCAAAATTTTGGTAGGAAAGTGGAGCGATATGACCGACTTGTTTCAGTTCCTGGCTGAGTAATAATGGGTTAGACGTTTTGTTCTTGCAGACTGAGCCTACAGAATTGTCAAAAATCACAGCTGTGTTGCACAAGTGCATCAAAGAGACGCTCGAGACACATTGAGAGCCCAAGTGGCCAAGTTGCCGAAATCTGCTAATCAGATCTCCGAGAAGAATGTTTTCCTCAATCAAGATCCTCATAGCAGCGACATCAACAGTGTTCTCTGCAGATGTAATATTTCGACAGGCAAATGATACGTCATCTTGGCCTACGTATTTATGGAGAAGGAGTGCCCAAACCAAGCATATGGTAGTTCGTACCGCTTCTGGGTCTTTGGCAAACAGTGCGCGGAGGCAATCAGCGTGGGCGAGCTGGATATGCATGGAAGTAAAATGTGTCTCGTCGCAGGCAAGGTGCTCGGAGGGAGGGAATCGACACGGGATAGCGCCATTGAGATATGAGATTGATGAATCTTCTCTGTTCGTGGATATAGTACCTGACGCCATTGTATTGCTGAACAGTCCTAGTAGTTCAATAGATGATAGGCTAGACTGTAAAATTAGCTAGCATTCTCACAATCTAGACATCTCAACTCACTTTCGATCACTTAAGACAGATTAATCGCGCGCAACTGCTGTTCAAATCAGATAAGCTGTGGGGAAGTGAGTTTTACCTATGCTTCACGGGTTCTGAAAATAATACAAGCTGGATTTTGGGTCATATTTTGGTCTGGAGTGTTTTGGGTTGAATGCGAAGGGTATTGTGGTAGCCTTTGCTTCGATTGTCCTTGCTCGATTATGAGCCTTGGTAAATAGAAAGAGTAAGGGTCATTGGTTTTTATCAGAGTAGGAAAAGCATTGGATTTTGAAAAACCGCTTCTATGATGATGAGGCTTCTGGAGCTGACCAAGTCCTTCGGGTCCGTATGCCGTGCCGTCTCTTGCCATCATGCCATCATGCTATTCGCATCTCGTCCAGAAGCTTGATCCATACAGAACAGCACATTATGCCCAATGGCTCGTTCCTGTCCAAATCTAACATCAGTCTAGAGCAAGATAGGTTTTCTTCTGCAGGGGTTGAGCACCTAGTTATGCTGATCTCAACTACTTTTGTCCATTGCGACGAAGGGTCCATCGTGCATATGTTTATTGAGCTGGGTCTGAGGGCTGTCACCCCCGACATTGCGGCGAAGTTTCCACTTTGGGGAGAGAGCTGGCTTGAAGTTGCATCCGTGACTTGGAATGGCAAGCTTGCCACAGTGGAAGGAACATATTCGAGCAGACAGATTCGCATATTTTGGTTTTGTTTCTATAACTGGAACTCTCATGCGGGATCTGGGGACCTGATGTTACTGGAGGATGAGCTAAATGACGTTAGTGGAGGTGTAACTTGGCACATTGACAAGCATCTTCAGACGACCCAGAGACTGCAGTGATCATGTTCAGCTCCGTAGCGGTCCTCGCTTTGAAGGCCTGGTGCGTCACGTTAGATGCACATGGAAGCTGCCCTGAGCCACAGCGCCGACACGAGGTGGTATTCTTGACACCAAGAAACAGTCGCGAGGGTCCATGGCTAAAGTCCTCCCCGCATGTCCAGATGGCTTTCTGGTGTTAGAAAGATGGCAGCACACCTGACCTACATCTTGAGCAGACGCCTAGGCCCTGGAAGCATATTGGAGATCGGCGACACGGGAGAATACTCAAAACAAGCGGTCCATAAGATGACGCCAAATGTAAACTATATTACCACATGGCTGCAGTTGGGTCCTTTGGTACAGTAGAAAACGTTGGAATGTTGAAAGAGTGGTCGTTGAAATTGTGCTCGCGACACTAGTATGCAAGGGGTTAGCCCACCGAAAGCACCTTAGTAGCCGATAGTGTCTATTTAAATCTCCGACTACAACTACTACTTACGAAGTAGAACCTACTAAAACCTACTACTAGCTACTACTACCTCCTACTACTAGTACGACGAGTATACTGATGAATAATTTTTCAGCCGTACAGTAACCCATCTGCCTCTATGAACTCCACCAACTCCACCGACACCACGCCACGTTCGAACGTGCTATGGTCATGACACATTATACGGTTCGCCACCATCGGGCCGTACAGCCTTCTCCCGCAGCTACTGTCGATCTTGCGCTCTTGGGTTGTGACTAGGTACTAGGTAGTATCCAGATTGGCCGCCTGCCAATGCGGGGATTCCGCATGAGATACCCCGTATGCCAGTGGCTCTTGTCCCTATTCATCATCTCCAACAGCATCTGTATGCGGTAGCTTTCCATATGGAAAGATGCTAGATCTCGCAAGGTATGAGATCTTTGTTTCGTTAGCGATGCTGCTTAAATTCCTTCGAAGCCGATGCATGGCTCATTTTCCTTGAGTGGATCTGGGTGTATGTTCGTTCATCTCATCGACTCATGCATGGAATTTCCTTGCTTCCCAGATTTGTAGTTCTTGGCCCCCGTTCAATAAATATTTCGTACAGGCAGACTCTCAGAGTCCCTGGCTGAATATTCTTTCCTTTATACCTTGTCTGTTGAGCTGGACATCACCTTTTCCCCTGTCATACTATCAAACTGCAACCTGTTTATTATTTGACGCTTAGTTATGTTCCGAGCTCCACTACCTCGCGTAACTTTTAAAGCATTTGTTGCTGTCCTATGCGGGACCCCCTGAAGGTCCAATGTGGTCCAAAATTTCCCATGACACCTTCATGACCCTGGTACGCCCAGACCTGGAAGGCTGATCTGCAGGAAGCTGCAAATCCAGACCTTCTATCGATTCCATTACACCAACCGTGGGCACTGCATTCTTTCTCGGGCTTAGTCTTGCTGGCCTTTGAGATACTTTCGTGCGTGATGGGGCAACTGACGAAGACAAAAACTAGAATTATCGACGCTACCCGGCGTTCAAAAGAAGTCCACTTCAGACACCACCTATTCGTATCATCCGTCCCGAGCCACAGAGTATGATCGAGCCGTTGATGTTTTCTTGTTTATTTGAAGACGTTACTAATTAGTGTATAGTGACAGTCCTTGACACATTTGTTTCTCCTACCTATTGTTATCCATATCTAGGGGTCTCTTGGACAACCTATTTTTTCTACCAAATTCTCATTTTGTAAAGCCCCTAGCTTCATAACCATGGAGTCTCAATCTTCAGCAGCATGTTCACTAATCGATAAATCCTTTGGCCCATATGCCACTGAAAACTGCCGTGGAGGCTTTGACTTCACATTGTTGTTTGAGGAAGTCATCCTATCTATCATACCAATTTCTATCATACTTTTCGTGGTCCCTTTCCGCATATTCTACCTGTCTCATAAACAGAGAAAGGTGGTTCAAAGCCGGGGATTGTTGCTATATTCAAAGCAGGTCTGTACTTGCGAACATAAGTATGCCAATGACTGTATTTACATTGCTGACTGCCTTGTACTGTGACAGCTATGCTACTTGATATATGGAGCCTTGGCACTGGCGCTTGCCGTTCGGTGGGCGATGACCAGGTCAACCAAATCTCAAACTTCCATCGCTGCTGCAGTCATTACTTTAGTTGGCTTTATTGCGCTGGCCTTACTATCTTGTAAGTTCTTTGAAGAGCAATCCATTCCCCATTCGCACGATTGTAGTCATCGCAATCAATGGCTGCTTTGCTGACCAACTCCGAATTCAGATGCTGAACATGTCAAGACTATTCGACCGTCACTTCTCCTCAACGGGTATCTCTTCTTCTCCCTCCTCTTTGATATTGCACGTTGCAGGACATTTTGGCTGGGGAAAACTGAGCATACGATTGCAGGCCTATTCACAGCGACTGTTACCGTTAAAGTAGTGCTTCTTGCCCTGGAGGCCATCGAGAAACGAGGTATCCTGAAACCCGGATTCCGAGATGTCCCATTTGAAGCGCTTGCGGGTATATACAATCGAAGTGTTTTCTGGTGGTTGAATCCTCTCTTTAGGAGAGGTTTTTGCAAAAATCTCGGCCTAGCTGACCTCTACCCGCTCGATAAACACCTTGCCTCTACATATTTACAAGATTTACTATCATCAGCCTGGACTAAAGGTGCTCTTTTCCTTCCAATATTTATGGGAAGCTAACACTAAGCAGTTGAAAATCGATCTGGAAATAGTTTGTTCTTTCTGACGGTACGCACGTTGAAATGGCCGCTGTTGTCGGCTGTCATCCCTCGCCTCGCGTTAACGGGCTTCAACTACAGCCAGCCATTCCTTCTCAACCGTGCAATCGACTTATCCCAACAACCAGTCAACAGTGACACCAAAAATGCTGGTTATGGCCTCATCGGTGCTTATATTCTTGTATACGTCGGTATTGCAGTTCGTCTTCCCCTTTCGAAATCGCAAGTATCTTGCTGTACACTTTTCGAAATTTCATGCTTGCTTGTTTTAAACTTCTTCACTCATTGTACTCCTTTTGTCACATTATTTGACAGGTTGATTCCAGATCTCCATGGGCCAATCCCAACACCTCACGTATCGAGTGATTGCTATGGCTAGAGGTAGCTTGATATCTATGCTCTATAGCAAGACTGCCGACCTCAGCATCACCGCTGCGGATCCAGCATCATCTATGATCCTAATGAGTGCAGACATTGAAAGAATTACGACTGGCTGGCAGACCATGCATGAGTTGTGGGCAAACATTATCGAAGTTGGTCTTGCGATCTATCTACTAGAAAGACAGCTGGGCGCAGCATGTGCTGTACCGATTGCGGTTGCCATTAGTATGTTTCAACGACGTCTCGAGGTTATCTTGAATGTTACTAACGTGGGTTATAATCAGTCTCTATGGGGGGCTCGTTAGCTGCCACTGGGCTGGTCATGTCTCGCCAAGCAATGTGGCTCGAAGCCATCGAAAGACGAATCACTGCAACAACCGCCATGCTTAGCGCAATGAAGGGGGTAAAAATGTCTGGTCTTACTAACGTACTTTTCGCAACTATTCAGGACCTGAGACGAGAGGAGCTAAGAATCTCTAAGAAGTTTCGCAAGCTTTTGATCTGGAACATGGGGTTCAGTAGGTTTCCCTTGTCGTCATTCTTCGTTACACAGGCTTACTACTATGCATAGCCTACATCACCCCTATCGCTGCGCCTATTGTTACCTTCGCTGTGTTTTCTGTAATTTCCCGAGACAATGGCAGCGGCAAATCCCTTGACACGGCAAAACTCTTCACGTCACTGTCACTATTCACACTTCTTTCAGAACCTCTCCAGTCTCTGATAATGTCGTTGGCAACCTTTATGGGTGCTGTTGGGTCATTCCAGCGCATCCAAGAGTTCCTGAATACTGAAGTCCGTGTGGACAAGAGACGACTGCCAATCGAGGTTGATCGACTCGTCCATCAAGATGATCATTACATCAGGCATGGATCTATTTCTGAGATGACTGAAGACACCCGCACAGAGAAATCCGACCCAATTATAACGCCAGCGGATGACTATCTGCCCTCCTCCTTTGATGCAATTACTGTGCGGGAGGGCGAATTCGGATGGGATGCTGATAAGGAGCCTCTTCTTCAATCTATAAACATGGTTGTTCCTCGAGAAAAGCTCACCATGTTGGTAGGCCCTGTTGGGTGTGGGAAATCTACTTTGGTAAAGGCTCTCCTTGGCGAAATTCCTGCACTCTGCGGCATAATTGATGTCTCATCGACAGAGATTGCTTTCTGTGACCAAACTCCATGGCACATGAATGGAACCATCCAACAGAGTATCATTGGAGTTTCTATGCTTGAAGAACTCTGGTATGCTACGGTGATACAAGCATGTGCCTTAGATGAAGATCTTCGACAGCTATCTCGAGGGGATCAAACATCTATTGGAAGCAAAGGTATCTCGTTATCTGGGGGCCAGAGTCAACGCATTGTAAGTCTTCCCCTTATCCCGGTGTATTCAAACTGACACTGTTCATGAGGCCCTGGCTAGAGCTCTATATGCTCGGAAGGACTTGATAATTTTAGATGACGTTCTCAGTGGACTCGATGCGGAAACCGAGAACCGTGTATTTCATAATTTGCTTGGGCGTCATGGTGTACTGCGCAAGCAGTGCACTACCGTTCTGATGGCATCTTCTTCTGGTAAGCAGCATTCTCTGATGATCTGAACTCTCTAATTCAAGTCTGCTTTAGTCAAGCGCATTCCCTATGCCGACCATATCATCTGCCTACAGGGCGACGGGAGAATCTCCGAACAGGGCACCTTCAAAGACCTAAACGCAGCAGAAGGCTATGTCTCATCATTCGCCCTATCACCACCCGAATGGCATTTCGAGCCTGAAACACCACTGAAATTGTTCGATGAGAAAGCAAAAGAAAGTATACTAGTCGCGCCGGAGGAACTGAAACCTAATGATGATGATCTCAGCAGACGCACGGGGGATATCGCTGTTTACTTATATTATATAAAGGCCGTTGGGTGGATACCCACTCTTATATTTGTGATCGCTATCTCGGCATTCATCTTTTGCTTGTCATTCCCATCTATTTGGGTCAAGTGGTGGGCAACTTCCAATGCCAAAGCCCCCAACGAGAAGCTCGGGTATTATTTAGGGATATATGGTCTACTAGGAGGATTAGCTATGATATCTCTTATTGTTAGCTGTTGGTAAGTCAACACTTGGGACCTCTCTATCCCAATCGTGTATTAATTAACAAATTTCCACAGGCAATTAATAATCACGATGGTGCCTCGATCTGGGGAGCTATTTCACCGAAAATTACTTGAAACGGTGCTTGGGTAAGGACTCAGAAAAGTGTCACAGTAATACACTTTGCTAATGAGATACTCTTACGTACAGCGCTCCCATGTCTTTCTTCTCAACGACCGACACTGGCATCACCGTGAATAGATTTAGTCAAGACCTGATGCTCATTGACATGGAGCTTCCACTTGCTGCTCTGAATACATTTGCAAGTATGGCAACCCAGCGCCCTCCATCATCTCTTTGCTTGTATTATCTAAAGGCTAATGATGTTTGTATGGCAGCTTTTGTCCTCTGTATTGCACAGATGGTTCTGATTGGCGTTGCATCAAAATACGCTGCAATATCCTTCCCGATCGTCCTGGTTGCTTTGTTCTTCATTCAAAAGTTCTACCTGCGAACGTCAAGACAGCTTCGATACTTGGACCTCGAGGCCAAGTCACCACTCTATTCACAATTTATGGAATGTCTGAGTGGTCTTGCGACCGTCCGCGCATTCGGCTGGCAGCAAGCGCTAGAAGATAAAAATCGCAAACTCCTGGACGAGTCGCAAAAGCCTTTTTATCTACTTTTTGCAGTACAGCGATGGTTGACACTGGTGTTGGACTTGGTGGTAGCAGCTATTGCCGTCCTACTCATTGTTCTAGTTACCCAGCTTCGGGGGATAATAAGCCCAGGCTTCGTCGGCGTTGCTCTGCTGAATGTACTCTTGTTTAGTCAGAGTATAAAGATGCTGCTGACCTTCTGGACCAATCTGGAGACACATATTGGTAGCATTGCGAGGATCAAAGAGTTTACTGCAACTACATCGACAGAGAGTCTGCCAGGAGGAAAAGATACTCCTCCTCCGTCATGGCCGGCGCGGGGAGCTATCACATTTCGGAATCTCTCCGCAGAGTACAAGTAGGCGTTTGGCTTCACTCTGCCTAATATATAAACCTAACATCCTTCTAGGCCTGGCGAGCCAGTACTGAATAATGTGTCATTTTCTATTGAAGCTGGTCAAAAGATCGGGGTTTGCGGCAGAACGGGCAGGTAATGCATTCAAACCTCTTGCTTTCTGATTTTCATACTAACGGAATTTACTGGCAGTGGCAAATCATCTTTAATTCTCAGCATATTTCAAATGATTGATCATGTAGGAGGAAATATCACAATCGATGATATAGACATTGAAAGAATTCCAAGAGAAGAAATACGCTCAAGGATCGTCGGCGTCCCTCAAGATTCTTACCTTCTCAGCGGCAGCGTAAGGCTGAATGCAGACCCGAAGCGTGTTGCTACAGATTCTGCGATCATTGATGCACTCAAGAGTGTCCAACTATGGGACAATATTAAAGCGAAAGGTGGACTTGACACGGACATTGAGAAGATATTCTTGTCTCACGGCCAAAAGCAATTGTTTTGTCTTGCAAGAGCAATGCTGCGTCCAAGTACAATTTTGATACTAGATGAAGCTACAAGCAGGTTAGTCTAAAAGCTGAAGTCATTGGTACATGACCCCCACTGACATCAACTTTGCAGTGTCGATGCCAATACGGACGAAGTGATGCAACGTGTCATCCGGGAGCGATTCGCAAGTCATACTATCATTGCTGTGGCGCACAAACTTGATACAATCCTTGATTTTGACAAAATTGCTCTTCTTGATGAAGGTGTCCTTGTCGAGTTCGATCCTCCTCACGAACTACTTTCAGACACCTCCTCAGCATTCCATAAACTGTACTACAGTTCTTATGCTAGCCAGGACGACTTTGATGAGCGCGCGACTCTAGCGGCGTAAGGAGCATGATCTTGTATTGGTTTCGTTTGAGGTTTGCATGGTACGTCGAAGGGACACTAAAGCTTTCTATTGTTTAAAGACTGTTGTAAGGTGCCAGAAACTTTTAGTAGCGTATAAGGTTTCAGAGGAATAGCATTGATAATTGACGTGGTTTGGCATATCCGCACCCCTTCGGTGATGCCAAAATAGTAAACAGCTATTGTAATGGGTTAATCCCCGAAGCTGTGAGCGCCACTACTTCGAACCCTACATCTTTTTCATAAAACGGTCATACCCCTCCATGAAATTGCGAATAATGGACTCGGCGATGAGTTTCATCACAAGAGTCACGCGACCCACACCCAGCCTACCACCAGTTCCTGTCAGCGACGCCACCACGCCATAGGGTTGTATGCACAGCGGCACAGCCGTCTTCGGAGCCGTGTCTCGGCTTCATCGTAGCTATAACCGAGCTATTTCGATGGGATTTTTATTTTCTGGAATTCTTACCGCTCCCCCCCCCTCATCCTCCCCTTCCCCTATTTGACGTTCCATTGCATATGCAAGGTTTAGCCCTCTAGCTCTTTCCTGTTCAGGAACCGAGGTTTATAGCGCTCACTCCCGTGGTGCCGCATGATCACTCACAGCGCGTGCGGCAGGGAGGCTACTAGTCAGGAACTATTTTGATTTTGTCGGTTTTATGTCTGTGATGAAGAAAAAAGAGCTACAAAAAGCCCGAAATGGGATGCTGCACGGCATAGCAGGCGGAAGTACTAAGTCACCACGCACGTAATAAATCATACGCCACCACGACTAGTAAGTCTAGAAGGAAAACATGAGATCGGAGAGGCGAGTGACGATCATCTGCCTTTGACTGACGACCTCTATTACTATCTTCAAAGGGTTCCTTGTATTCGCAACCAAGAAATCCAGTGTATGAAGCATGATAAAAATGCCTCTTTTCTATTGCATTTGATTTCGAGTACCTGGCCTTCAAATTTATGTCTCCAGAGTCTAGAGACATCCTCCTATTCCTTCATCCAAGTTTGTAATCATTGCATTACCCCTATATGCTTTGAATTGTATTGGACCTAAAAGCTGAATCTGCACTAGAGATTGGCAATGAAAGAGAAGACACTTGTCACAGAAAAGATCTACTCTGACTGCTCGTATGATGAAGACGGTCTTTGCGCTGTTCTGGGTCGTTTTGGGGTCTGTTCTTTCTGCATGCACTACGGCAATCGATTCTGTGCAGTATAAGCGCTGTAAATTTATGTTAAGTAACGAAGGCAGTCATGCGTACTGAAGAACTAAGCTCCTTGTGATCGTCCGATGAGGCCATCGAAACCTTTTCAGTCCAGCTTTGTGACTTGTACAGCACGTAGCACGTAGGAAGTATAGCATATATACCAGTCGGTGTATATATCAATCGGGAAGGATAGTATAATACTAGCAAGGTAATTGACCTGTCAGTCAGAATGACGAAAGGCAAAAATATGCAATATATAGTAGACTGCAACCTAGTTCAGGGGTCTATTCATAGGTGCAAACCCCGGTTGGTTAAACGCCTTCAGGATTGCGGGGAAAATCCTAGTCATTATGGAATTTTCATTTGCTTAGGGTAAATTATTTCGCTAACATCCTAATGCGACCTTGTAATGGAACATAGCGACTTAATACTCCGTATACAAACTTACCAAGTATGGAGGTACCTCCGTACAGTTGTCAGCAGGGATTAGTACTAGGATGTACGGAGTAATAGTAGTTGCATTATGATTAGCGAGGCCGCAGCCAATCAATATAGTAGTAGCTCCAGAATAACAGACCCCTGGTGGTCTGGTGATCATACCTACTTTTTGCCTCTACTTCCGTAAGGTAAACCAAGTCTCCTTCATCCTTGAGATAATCTTCAAGCGCCCCGTTTTCGACGCTAAGGGATGTGCTGTACCAGTCATATAGTACCGAATGCTGTTGAAACCCACCCGGGTAGCCACGAGTTCCGATGGCCTGCATTGCCGAGCTGTTCCGGTAACCTTGACACGGCATGACCCGTATGGCCGAAACGTATTTTGGTTCCCTCTTTGGGCTGAAAGATACGTTTTTAGACAGTACATATTCTATTCGCCAATCAAATGGCTAGGAGCAGTATCCCCATCCAGGAAATCACTTGATCATTAAGTATATAAAGAAGTATGCTAATTAGAGGAGTACTAGTATGGAGCATAACACACGTAATTCATCCCGTTATATTGCTATTGGGCTAAAGTAGGACTGTACTATACAAGTATATGTGATGGTCCAGATTATGCTTAGTAATCAGGCAGAGAGGAGATCTAGTTGGACCTGATTAGGCTTAGCGCTCAACATGTCCTGCACCTCGCAACAGTACAGAAAGATCGGGGCTCGAATTGCTTTTTCGCCGCACGAAACAGGAGCTACTTTCACAGCGTTTATTGGATGGGGAAAACAACATGGACCTCGCAAACACGAGCCCCTTTTGAAGACGCCAACACGTCAGGAATCCTTCGGCAGGTCGTGTAGCATTTATCTGAAGATGCCATCGGTTTTAGAGGTTCATCCGTACTGTATGGCTGCATCGCATCTTTCTGCTCCGCCATGTCTACCACATTCCTGTTTGGACTACCTACTAGAGCAGTCACTGCCGACACTGTCCGAAGTTAAGAATGGATGAAAAGTCGAGTTTATGGGCATGAGAACGGGCTGGGCTGCCAGGGCAAGTACAGGGTACTGTCATAAATGCTGCATCTTCCCACAGTAGTTGCTTATACAGGGCTTATATGGGTCCAGCAGCCAACAATATCCGTATTTTAGTAAAAGGTGGGGGGTTCGAGCTGTTAGGTCTCCAAATAAGCCAGAAATGATCTACCCAGGGGCTTTTTGGGCCAATAGACACCTTCTATTACCCTAGTCATAATGTGTGCAAGTGAAAAAGTGCCATATTTATGATAATATTCTATACACTCCGTAGTTGTCACGGCGATATAGTGGACCTACTAGGGTTTGCAATGAGGGTCTTGTACGGTATCAATCCCAATAGAGAAGAATGAATCTGAATATGTGAAATCTACTTCGTATGATGATCCACAGTCGAGCACGCAAATGTGCAGCGTCGATCTCGATGTGCATCAATAATTTCAACATTTTACGAAGTAAATCACGGAAGATGAGAGAATCGAATCTTGATGAGATGGCAAACAGCTTTCCGACATCCCCGGGTGGTACATAAATGCAGGCAGTGGTCTGAGCCGCAGAGGTGCAGAAACCCCTGCTCGTCGTGACTGCAAAGTGAAATTTCTTCCCAATAATTCAATAAGAAGACTTTTCTACAATACCACGTGGGGCCAGCTCTAACCGCCAGCTGCACTTGGCAGTGGTGGCGAGGTAAAAGTCCGCAACCGAAGCAACAAATCAATAACTATTAAGACGGTGGTGGAATGACGCCAGCTCGGGAAATATTACATACAGACGAAACGGTGGAGCTCAAAACATCGAGAATACATTGGGAAGTTCCTGTGATAGTAACCAATTGCCTAACAGAGTAACAATAATGCTCCCTTCTTATGCAAAACCTTAAGGCAAAGAACTTACCTGCTGTAATAAGTCCTATAGAGGGAAGTGCTAGTGAGAATGAAAACGTTAGGGCCCTTGTCCTTTTGCAAATTCTTCTATGTCCCTTTCGGCCATCTCCTTTTTTTCTCTTTTTCTATAAAGCTGAAAACTCGGAAACGCGTAGAAACAAATATAACTTCCACAAGTATTAACATGTAACTCAAATGGACTTGAAGGGAAATACAAAACTCCTTTACTCTAAATATCAAATCAAATAAAGCGGCAATGACTTCATGCTTTCATCTTTTATTAAGAAATGTTTCCTCAGAACGCATAGAATGAAAATCCCTTCCAAATGCTTGAAACCGTCTAAAATACGATCAAGTTGAAGCTTTGGGAGGAAGGTGAGGACCTTGCTCCAGTATCATGATTAGTTGGAGGAGTGGAAGATGATTCATGTAGGCGAAGATAATAGAGAACTCGATGTGCTGCAATGAACAAAAGAGAGATCGAAACATTAGCTGAAAGACTAAACATTATCGATGCACAGTGCCCGTGGCTTTCTCTGTCAAAAGTATACCTCCTGTATCCGGTTATGGTGCTCCAGAGTCTAGCTATCAGCACTGCTAGATATTACTCTTCGTCGTTTGTTGCATATTATTGTTAAAGTCCCCCAACTATGTGTGCAGACGAGTTTCGTAGCTAGCGGCTAGCGTTTCGTGTTGTTATTGCGCAGCGCTTTTCGATGCTTTGTCTAAGTTCAAAGTCAACTTCCCGGTGAATTTGACAGCAGAGCACCTCGGTTGTGCCAACAATGGAAAAGAAAATATCTTAAGTTATTCCTTAACTGTAGATGCAGTCACTATGAAATCAGGGCTTGATCGAATGATGCTAACCTATTACCATTGCTGAAGCAGACCTGTAGCAACACAAAAGACAATAAGCTTCGAGCAGTCCAATCGAATTTGATGGGAGCTGTTGGTAGCAAGCCCGCTGCAACTTCTCTCCCGAAGAGCTGGTGATGTCGGAGCCAGCAGGCTGAAGCTTCGTGTGGGTATTGGATGCAGAATATACTGCTTTCGTTGTGTCCCTTTTGGGTTTCTTAATCAATAACGATGTATCATACCTATAAGAGGTACATGATTTGGCTAGTATCGATATTATATCGCGTAAGATATTGTATGCTGTCTCGCAACCCTCAAGTACTTTCGTTGAAGCGATGATACGTCTCAGGTGTTTAGAATTTGTCAGAGATGTAGTGGGTTGTAGCGAATTATTATAGGAAATCCAAAGTCGGTCCTGTTCCAGAATCATGCACTTTGTAGCCTCTAGACCGAATTGGTTAGGAGAATGTCTTTCGATGAACGTCCTTGCATGACAGACGCTCCGATATAGGATGCGATAGACAGTGAATCCTACATAGCCGGTGATACTAGTCAATGCTGGTTCCTCGATCTACATTGATTCTTGATAGTCTGCAATGCAAATAGGATCACGGCTGGTACAGCGAATTATGCGCTGTGTGAGCCCAAGATCACTTGAATTTCTTGAATGTCTGCAATTACATTCTCGGATTAGCTTTGGCGATCCTTTAACGTCTTCATCAAAAGTATAAGTTTACCTAGGTATCAAAAGATCAACGCAGCCTGGAGGCTCTGTAAGTTTTGAGGCCTTCGTTTGTTGCATGAATGGAAAGGGGGGGGCGCTAACCGTCCGAAAGTTGAAAAGTGTTGCGCTTTTGTTACCTTCTATGGATCTTCATAAGTGATAGCCATTTCTTCTGTCCCTTTGTCAGCTTTTCGTACTAGGTTGGACTTTACATAGACTTTTTTTCTAATACTATACTACTTATACGTGATTCGTGAAGTAGGAGAAATCAATGCCACTCGGGACTAAATTAGGCTGTGGAAATCAAGGTGAAGAGTCAATAATAGGATACTAAAACTGTCACCATCAATAGCTTAACACAAAGGCAATTCATTTACCATATCCCAGCATAGTCGACTTGAAGTAAAACGAAATTTAAAGTACCCCGAGCACGGCTTGACCTGCTCCGGGCTAATTGTAGTATGCTCTATTGATACTTGCCATATAAAATCACTGTAAATAAAAGTATTTACACACTCAAATAGCCCTTCTCAAGCTATGATGTAATACATGTAGAAAATAATCCGTTTCTACTAATCACAAATTATCTATGCTGATTCGGGAGGTTTATTACGCGACACGTGATGCAACGTGATGCATTGCCCCTTTATTTTCAAACGGACGTCTCTTTCTCAAGGAGGCTTGATCACCACTAGTAGAGTGGCTGAGTCACAGGATGCCTCCATAGTCACTTCATTAAAATTAGTGTAGCGAGCTTTGACGTGAACAACTATTCTAGGCCTCATTTGTAGTGGGAAAGAGGCAGAGCACGGCATATGCATGCTGACAACGAGTATAAGAGTTACAAACGTTATAACACTAGCCTGGCTGATATTCCAGGATACTAGTTTCGCTGGTTTGGGAACCTTAATGGCTGAGGAAAGAACTGTCCACGAAGTGTGCTTGGCTAGCTGAGGAAGGGGTACGGAGCATCTAATGAATCATGATATCCTTCAAACGAACCCAGGAATGAGGACTGGAGCGCAGCATGCTCAGTTTGTCTCAAGCTTTGCCTCTGAGGATCACAGCATTCCACTTATGTCATGACTATGTCCCAGGTTATGTGCATATTACAACTACGCGGAGAAGTTCGTAGCGAGCTAATGATTATATACTGATCCGAGCATTGCAGGTCAAGGCAGTGACCGTGAAAACCCCTAGTGCTCTCGGATGTACCCGTGACGGCCCTTTATCGCGTTGGACGGATACCACTGTCGGGATGCCCTACCTCTAGACCGTCTGTAGCCCTGGTGGATACGGTAGTAGACAACTCGTTTCGGGGTCTTTGTACTTGACAAGATCTTATGCAATTGGAGCACCCTAGATGCCCGTGGGATGTCTCACCTTTAGACTATCTGTAGTTATGTTGGGTACTGTAGTAGACAACTCGTTTCGGGGTCTTTGTACTTGACAAGATCTTATGCAATTGGAGCACCCTAGGTAATGTATTCTATCCTCAGGCCAAGCACACATCAAATGCACCATAAGCGTTTTATGCACCATACGCAAGTGCATAATCTCGTGGTTTCCAAGTTACGGGGAAGTGGTATCACAAGTGGCAATGGGGCTTTTCATGCATAACAGAACTAAGCTTTCGCCAATGCCGTTAATCTTGATCGCCACACAGCTTTCTGTACATGTCGGGGGAATTGGCTTGCTCTGGCATTTGCATGAAAAGCAGTAGCACAAATTCGGGCCAGACTGAGATAGCTCGGGATGTTATAGCTTGTACGATGGTGATACGACTGAGTCAACTGGTGCTTTATTCGCATTCATCTTCCCAATTAGGGATCTACATGCCTACCCCTACACAACATGAACTATCTGATTGGGAGCACGGATAGCTACATACATGCCTTGGGCCACACCCACGAATCGAGACCAAGGGATATCCAATCAGCTGCAAAATCCAAGCAGCGGAAGTGTAGGGGCTTTGGGCTGTAAAGCTTGAGGGTCTACGGAGTGCCATGGGATATAAAAACCCCTATGGCCAGGCTGCTTCGCAACTTCCGGGACGGTTCGGGGGTATCTGTGCATTGCTCGGCTCAATCTATCATTCGGAGGTAGATCGGAACTCATAATGTCCCAATCAACCATCTCATTTTATGCTCAGATATACCCCAGCTGGTAGTGCCCGTCCATAGCCAATTCCCACTCCACTACACTCATGAATCTAAGCTTATCACCTACTAATACAAGCCTTTCTTTCATGCTGTGCGCTGTTCAAGGCAATAGGGATGTTCCGAGGTAGCATCCTATAGATTACATGTCTCCTCTCGTCCTCCCCTCCGCTAATTTAGGCATCGATTATCAGGTGCTGGCCGCCAGTCGTCAAGCATATGAATTGAGAAGATCGGCACGTGGTTTGGGGGTCTTTGTACTTTGGTACACATACCTAGGTAGATAGAACTTGATACTGAACGAAGCGAGAATGAACATCGCACGTGTTTTGGGTCCCTTTGTCCTTTGGTACACATAGGTGAGAAGTGAATATTGAGTCAGTCAAATCAATGAAACGAGAATGGATACCGCAACACAGATGAAGTTGGTGGAAATAGGCATAGGAATGGAACAGACCACGTTACCTGGTGCCAATATTGCGAGAATGAATGGGAATGAAACAGTAGGCAGATAGAGAGAGGTCGATGGCTATAAGAACAGCAGATTAGAACTTCTAATTATTATCATCAGCAACCATTCTCATCTCAGTTCATTCTCTAACAACATCTCAACACTCACTCACTCACTTAGTCTTTCAATCTGATCATCGTCTAATTATCCATCTTCTTTGACTCAGTAAAACAACATAATCGCCAATATGCTTTTCACTTCCGCCTTCGCCCTCTCGGCCTTTGCTTTCCTCGGTGTCTCCGCTGCCCCGGCCCTCAGTTCTTACTCCACCCCATCCAATGCCACCCCGCCAGCTCAGAGCAGCGGTGCTAGCA